>JBAKBP010005374.1:0-122723 GCA_037953745.1 Lithodes maja
GTGTTAATTGACAAGTTGATGATGTGAGTTAGGGGGCCTGCTATACCAATGGCTCCATCTCGTAGAAATTTGGCAGGAATTTTGTCTGGTCCTGTGCTTTTATGTACATTTAGGTTAGACAGCTCGTCAAAAGTGTATTTTGGTGTAACATTTTGCAATCCAAATGTGTTTGGGTGTATGTCTTTATCTCTGTAGAAATTTCGAAAGGTGGCCGTTGTTGTCGTGTATTTATTGAGAGGTTGAGGTAGGTTCTGTGCAAGTGTGTTTGCTATGGAGGTGAAGAAGGAGTTGAAGTAGGTTGAAATTTGTCGTTTATCGTGGCAAATCTGATCATTAATGGTGAGAGCAATATTAGTGTTAGACGAATCCCTTGTCTTGTTGCTGTAGCCTGTTGTTTTTAGGTGCCTCCATAGTTTTTTTGGGTTATTCTGATATTCCTCTGCCTTATTGTGAAAATAATTAGTTTTCGCTGATTTTATTTTCCTACTTAGTTTATTCCTGGCCCTGTTGAACTCATGTTTCAGACCTTGATCCTGTCTATGTTTCGCTAGCCTTTTTAACAGATTGTCTCTGTGTTCCAGATGGTGTAGTATGTCATTGTTGATCCATGGGTCTGACCTTGCTTTAATTCGTATGTCTTTCAGAGGAGCTATTTCGTCTAGAATGTTTGTGATGATGGTTCTGAAGCCAACCCATGCGTCATTAACGTTTGTACTTCCAAACACTGGAGACCAGTCTGTATTCCATAAAATGTCCAGAAATGTTTCTTTATTGTAGTTTCTGAGTGACCTTGTTTTGATAATCTTGTGATTCTCTAGGGTAATTTTTGTGGTTTTTCGTGTGCAATATGTGACGAAGTGATCACTTATCCCAGTCTGTATAACCCCTGATTGGGATATTTTGTCCTCTCTGTTACAGTTTATGTGGTCTATTATTGTGGCAGTGTTCTCAGAGATACGTGTGGGGGTTGTGATGAGTTGTTTATGATTGTGCATTGTCAGTATATGCCTATATTCTCGTACAAGCCTATCATTTCGTTGTTTGTAACACAGGTTAAAATCCCCTAGTATGATGGATTCATTCCGAGGGTCTAGCGATGACAACGTTCGTTCAAATTTGGTCAAGAATTGTGTGTCGTCTGGTGGCCTATAGCATACCCCAATTGTGATGGGTCTTGTCCTCGGCAGGCGTAGATCGATCCACAGAGCTTCGTGATTTTCTACATGGAGGTCGGTCCTGGTTGTGTGTGTGAGGTTGTTTTTTACATACAGACATACTCCTCCCCCATGCCTATTGCGATCATTCCTAACCATATTGAAACCTTGAATGTTTATTTCACCATCGTTTATACTTGAATCCAGCCAGGTTTCTGTGATTGCAATTATTGAAGCTTTGGCCTTATTAGCTAACAAGTTTAATTCTGACAATTTATGGTACATTGATCTGGCGTTAATGTGGATAAGATGGAGCCCTTTGTTGGTGAACACTCTGTATTCATCTTTGATTTTGAATGTGTCCTGGCTGGATTCTGAGTTGTTAATACTAATTGGTTCATTTACATTAATATTCGGTAATGAATGCAAGGCACATATGTTGCATAGGAATTCCCGTTCTTCACTGTTGGTCTTCTTAGAGATGCACTTCATGTGAGCTACAGTTTTACACTTAACACAGTTTATGATCCTTTGTTTTCTTGTTATGAGTGATTCACATATTTCACAAATGATTTTAGGACCCTTAATAGCTATTTCCCTACATTTATCGCATTCCACTTCTTTTCTGCTAGTAATGTAAGTACATCGATCGTGTACTGTTTCATTACAACTACTACATTGTGACGTTGTACTCCTTTTGTTGAATCCAATATCGCACACTATACATATTTTCCTGTTACTGTTCATCGTACGTCTGGCGGTGTGGTGATCAGCTGTGCGCCGTGAGCGGCTGATGGTGTGTGAGCGCGTGAGATGAGGACAGGTTGTGGCTCCCCCTTGCCCCCCTCCCACCCCTACCTGTATTTGTTGTTTTATGTCCTTGTTCTTGGCCGTTGTTGCTGTTACTTCATTGTCGATGTGTTTGCTAGAGCTTCCTGTTTGTTTGGGTGTTCTGGTTGCATGTTGTGTTACTTGGGTCACCGATATCTGTGGTAGTGATGATACAGTTGAGGGTAATGTTGAGTAGGTAGAATGTTGGCACTGTGCTGGCGGTTGCCCTGCGGTCTTGGTTGTGAGTTGGAGCGTGACGGGAGACTTGGTTGCCTGCTGGCCCAGTTTGTTATAACGAATTTTACTGCTAGGGACTGTTGAAATGTCGGTGTCTGCCTTACTTGTTTGGTGGTGAGGTTTCTTCAACGTTGAACTAGGGCCGGGGTTGGTCTCTACATCTCCGCAGCTAATTAGAGTGTAGCACAATAGGTGTTGTAGCGAGGTTGTGCCAGAGTATTTGCCCAGTCGCGGCGTCTTCCCGATATATGAAATAGACCAGGCAGGAATGGTGACAGAAATTTCACTCGTGTGTGATTTCTGTGTGACGAGGTCCCTCAATACTTGTTTAGTGTTGACCTGGTACACTACCGGTCCCCTCTGCACCTGTATATCAGCACAGCCCCTCTGGATGTTGAGAAGGATGATACATAGAGAGAGGGCTACGCCCGCACCCTTCGTCCCTCCCGCCATGTTGTTGGCAAGGTAGTACAGCCGGCGAACCCTTGTCTGCTAACTGGGTCGTTCCGAACGTGTCACCAGGCATGGCCATTAAACACTTGGGCACGGATGGTGGCTCGCAAAGGCATCACTTGGCGGTGGCTCCGGCGACCTCGCTTACGTCAGCCGACAACGGCGAATGTTGTTTCTTTAGAGGTGGAGTCACTGGTCCAGGAAATGATTGTCAAGAATGTCATCATCCCGGTCCCCCCAAATTACCCTGTATTCACGTCCAAACTATTTTTGGTTCCCAAAAGGGACAGTGTTCAGATGAGGCCGGTCGTAGACCTGTCTTATGCCCCTTTCACACATACAGGACTCGGGCGCCGAATGCAGCCTAATGCAGCCGAGTAGCGACTCTGCTGCATGCGGCACCAAGTCGGCACCTAGTCCTACCCATGCGGCTGTAGTCGTCTGTAGTCTGGTGAAGTCCTGGCAATGCGTGTCAAGTCGCGGTCCGCGAAGAAAATGTTTGTCAGTTTTGAAATTTGGGCCAGACTTGAAATTTGTCTGGTGGATGCGGGGAGTAGTCTGCTCTAGTCGGCGCTAGTCGTACCAAGTCTTCTGTATGCGGCTGTAGTCCTTGTGTATATCGGCTCGAATTGTGTTTCATGTGTAGCATAAAGACTACTGCCGCATACACCAGAGTACAGCCGCCAGACACGAGTACAACCGCAAAAGTCTGCTGAAGTCTGCTGAAGTCTTGTGCATAAATTTGCATATATTTGCATAAAATTATTAAAAATTATGCAAAAATATGAGTCATACGAGTACAACAGACAATAGCGGAATTCAGCCGCATGCAGCCGCATACAGCAGACTCCAACCACATTGACAGGAGTGCAGACGTATGACAACACCCGGAACCCAATATGGCAGAAGAGTCGAGCCAACTTGAGCAGACAACAGAAACATCCAACCGACAACACCCAACTCGAACCGCAAACAGCCGCATCAAGCTGACCAAAAAAAATAAAAAAAATTTCCCAACCACAGAACGGCGACACGGCCCCTATATATAGGCCCCACGCAGCGCACTTGACCCAGTATTCGACGAGATCACCCTCTTCCACTCTCCTTCTCATTCTCCTCCCTTCCTCCCTTCTCCTCCTCCTCTCTGCTTCTCATTCAACTCCCTCCCTCTCTTCTCCTCCTCCTCTTGCTTCTCATTCTCCTTCCCTCCCTTCTCCTCCTCATTCTCCTCCCTCCCTTCTTTTCCTCCTCTCTCCCTACTTTTCCTCCTTCTCCTCCTGTCTTCGTTCTTTTCCTCCTTCTTCCTCCCTTCTTCTCATCCACCTCTTCCCTCCCTCACTACCTCCCTACTACCCCCTGTTCTTCTCTTCCTACTCTCTTCCCTCTCATTTAACCCGCTGAGTGCCAGCCAATTTTGACGGTGTGCTTCTGCCAGTGCCAGATTTTTTTTTTTTTGGGGGGGGGGGGGGGGCTAAATCTATCAAGTTGGGAGAGAAAGGAAGGATAATGGTAAAAAAAACACTCCCCTCGCCAGAAAACAGGTCCCCGATGGTCCGATGGTCCCGAAAGTAGCTGAAAAGACACTATAGACTACAGAGACTTTTATGGTATCGGAATGTATGGGTGGGAGGGTGGTTTTGGGGTTGATGGGGGGAAGGTAGAAGGGTAATTGACTTGTGTTTTGACAGATATGAAGCCGATTGGTGAGGTACTTTCGCCACCACGGATTTTCCTTTTTTTCCTTTTCTTCGTACGGATACGCTGGAAGTGGGTGGTGGGAGGCAGTTGGGGGTGTGGTGGGGGGAAGGCAGAAGGGTAATTGACTTGTGTTACAGATATGAAGCCGATTGGTGAGGTACTTTCGCCACCACGGATTTTCCTTTTTTTCCTTTTCTTCGTACGGATACGCTGGAAGTGGGTGGTGGGAGGCAGTTGGGGGTGTGGTGGGGGGAAGGCAGAAGGGTAAGGGACTTGTCACACAAATATGGAACCGATTGGTGCAGTCGTTTCGCCGCCACATATTTTCCTTTTTTGTTTTCCTTCTGACGGGACCGACAGTCAGCGTGTGGGTAGGAGGAGGGATTTGGGATTTTTGTGGTGGGTAGCCAAAAGGGTAAGGTACATGTGGTAAAAATATGAAAGCCATAGGTGCAGTCGTTTCGCTTCTACGATGTTTTTTCGGCGAGGACGTATATACCTCCGTTGGCCACAGAACCTGTATGTGTCGGCTTTATGCCAGTGTATGCGGTTCGACTCTGAAGTCGATCGTCTGTATTCTGGAGTCGATCGGCTGAAGTCTTATAGATGCGGGTGAAGTCGGCATGTAAAAATGACCGTTATTTTTTTGGTCGGTTCGAGTCTCAAGACTTCTCCGGAGTCAAGACGACAACGTCGGCTGTATGCGGCTGTAGTCTGGTGAAGTCCTTTGGATGCGGCATACCGAGCCAGCTCCAAAAGTCGGGGGACAAAAACGCTACTCTGCTGCATTCGGCGCCCGAGTCCTGTATGTGTGAAAGGGGCATTACCTGAACCTTCACATTCACAACAAATCTTTCAGAATGTTAACTGTGCACCAAATCAGGCTAACACTTCCGCCGGGAGGTTGGATGTGCTCACTAGACCTGACAGACGCCTATTGGCACGTATCGGTCAACAAAAGATTTCAAAGGTTTTTGGCCTTAAGGATCAGGCACCAAAATTTTGTTTTTCAAAGGATGCCGTTCGGTTTGAACCTAGCACCTCGATTATTCACGAAATTAGTCCGGCAAGCCCTGATGCCATTGTTAAAACAGGGGATCAGAGTGTTGTGGTATCTGGACGACTGGCTGGTGGTGGCAGAGACACAACATTTATGCATAAAACATGTCAATATTATTTTAAATCATGTCAAAACTCTAGGCTTCAAGGTAAATCTGGTAAAGTCAAACCTTGTTCCCTCACGAGTAATTCAGTGGATAGGGCTGGTCTGGGACACAGCCGCTCTCACTCTGAGTCAGAGTGTGGACAATCGCAACAGGTTTCGCAGGAAACTGTTCATGTTTCTTCACAGTCTGACTACGACGCGAAGGGTCTGGGAATCTCTGGTCGGCTCTCTCAACTGGATTCAACTAACTGTCAAGTTGGGCCAGTTGAAAGTAAAACGACTAATATTGGAAGGCAACAAATATTTCCCGCTCTTACCGGCGAAAAAATTATGGCCCATCCCGAAATTAATCCACACCTTACTAGCGGTCTGGGCAAAGAGGGAAACGTTGTACTCAATAATGTCATGGATTTCTCCTCCACCAACGGTATGGATAGACACGGATGCGTCAGGCACAATAGGTTGGGGATTTCAATCAAATCAGGGGCACCAGGGTCAGGGGCTTTGGTCCCACTTAGAAATCTCTCACATCAATGTCAAAGAATTACTAGTCCCCTTGTATTTCCTTCAGGCTCACGGCCCGGCATTACGGGGCAAGTCGGTGGCCTTCAGAATGGACAATCTGAATGCGGTTCACTGTATTCAGAAGCAAGGATCAACGAGGTCCAGGGGGTTGCTAAACGTGTCGGAAGAGATTTTTACTCTAGCCAACAGACTAGAAATTTACCTTCACGCATCTTATCTCCCAGGCGTAGCGAACGTCTGGGCAGACGCTCTGTCCCGGAGACAGAGCACAACAGTAGAATGGGAGCTCAAGCAACCCATTTTCAACCTAATGATTGCAGAGCTCTCCCATCCACAAGTGGATCTTTTTGCGTCCGAGGAGACTCACAAACTCCCTCTATACCTCACCCGCCGGTCGATAACGCCGGCAGGGGGGCCAGACGCCCTAGTGACAGACTGGAACAGATGGAGCTCCATCTATCTGTTTCCACCGCCAGATGCGTCACTAATGTGCCACGTAGTGAACAAACTACGAGATTATCGAGGCTTAGTCTCACTAATCGCGCCCCTGTGGCCGGCGCAGTTGTGGTACCAGCAATTGAAAACGTGGTGCCCGGACCCGGTATCGCTCCCGGTCGGGTATTTCCACTTAGACACGATTGGCAACCTAGCGACCTCGCTGACTTTTGCATTATGGACATTCAGAAGGCCAAGTGGCTGGCACCATATGGTAGAGATGTGACTAATAAATTAATCAATCAATATACTCAGTCTACGAAACGTCAGTATCACTCACATTGGCAAGCCTTTACTTCCTGGATTGTCAGAACAGAACAGAATGTGCCGTCAGTGGCTTTAATTTTCAATTACTTGAATTATCTGTTTGAACAGAAACATTTATCGGTGGTAACATTGAAAAATCACTTAACTGCAATTAGAGTGCCCTTTTTAGACCTGACAGGTCTTTCCATACCGGTGGCGGAAGAAACAGGTTTTATGAGAGCTTGTTTTAAACTTCGCCCACCTCCCCGTCAGCTCATGCCTACTTGGTCTCTCGACAAAGCTTTGTCTTTACTTCACTCTCGTCTGTACCAAAATACTGCAGACTTTGCTTTACTCTTAAAAAAGGCGGTTTTCCTTATGGCTTTGGCCACCGGGAACAGAGTGTCTGAGCTGGCGGCGATGAGCAACACACCCAATTGCCTTAGGTTTGGTAGACTTAACGAATGTATTTACATTGCGCCTTCCCCAGGTTTTGTAGCCAAGAATGAGCACAGTGCACACGTGTTTTCAGAGTTCACGGTGCCAGCATTAAAAAGGGGAAAGGTGCATCATAATCTATGTCCAGTGCAAGCCCTAACCAAATATTTGAGAGTAGCTCCTCTAAACCCCCAAGGTGCTTTATGGGTAGCAAGTACGGGTAAACGCTTACTTAAACGGCGATTAGCCTCTCTTCTGGTCGAAGTCATTAAAGAGAGTAATCCCGGCGTGGTGGGTAGGGCCCACGATTTACGCAAATGGGCAGCCTCTTTACGTTTCCTGAAAAACTTTTCAGTGGAAGATATCGCGTCCACTCAATTGTGGGCGTCTAATCATACGTTTTTGTCTAGATACTTGTCAGTTGCTCTAGACAAACCTTCCTTACCATGTATAGCTTTAAGGCAGAGGGTCTAGGTGGCCCTACAGTCACTTTTGTTTATTTTCACAAAGGGGGGGGGGGGGGTGCAGTCAGTTGACATTGGACACCCTAGACCCCGCCGGAGTATGAGAGCTGTGATACACATGTAAGGTTAATGTGATATAAAATTTTCTCAGAGAGAAATTGTGCTAGTACAATGTTAGTACAAAACAACAGGGTTGTTATAGTAGTGTTAACTGCGAAAGCAATTTAATTTTAGAATCAGTGGAGATCCTTTGCAATTTATCTCCACGATTATGTTGGGGTTTATGATGTGCACATATAAGCTTATAACTTGTTATTTTTGTCACCACTCGTTGAGTGGGGTGCCTTTGTAACTACAGATCTGTGTTCAGAATCTTTAGGGTTACCCATTTTGTCAGGCAGGCTTCTTTGAAGCACGCACCTGCCTGAACCCCCTTTTCTTGTATTTTTTCGGCGACGCCAATGATTAAATATATATTTTTTAAGAATAAGAATACTATGTGGTTGCTTTTATTATCTACTTTTCTAGAGTTATGATATGATTACGAATGTCCCCCTCCAGTCTTAGAAATCAGGCATGTTCGTCAATGATGGAGGGGCCACTAATAAATTATAGGTTTGACTCCTGTAAGGAGATAAAGAAAACCTAATATTTAGTAGTGGCCCCGTAATCATTGACGACTGGGGCCCTCCCGACAGTCCCCTTCCCATTCGTTGATGTATTAAGGATCTTGGTTTACTTGATATGTCAGTGAAGGAGGAATGACGCCTGAATCAGCGTCTGGTCAGAGATCCACACAAGTACATCCACGATATGATGGAAAGCTTATTAGATAGTTATTCTTATTTTCTTTTTGTTTTTATTTTTTACGAAGTTTTTTCGTAGTGAGAACCCAATTCATAATGACTGAAGCCATGAGTGAGGTCGCGTGCGCTCATGATGACGGCTCCTCAGTTTTTAAATGCTCTGCGCGGTAGATTCAAACTACGGCGGATTAGTGTTTGAAGAGGATGCCTTATGTAATAGGCATGTTCGTCAATGATTACGGGGCCACTACTAAATATTAGGTTTTCTTTATCTCCTTACAGGAGTCAAACCTATAATTTCGTCCACACAGTTGTGGGCGTCTAATCATACGTTTTTGACTAGATACTTGTCAGTTGCTCTAGACAAACCTTCCTTACCATGTATAGCTTTTAGGCAGAGGGATTAGGTGGCCCTTCAGTCACTTTTGTTTACTTTCAAGAAAAAGTGGGGGGGGGGGGGTGCAGTCAGTGTAACATAGGACACCCTAGACCCCGCCGGAGTGTAAGAGCTGTGATACAATTTATGGTTAATGTTATATGAAAATTTCTCTGCGAGAAATTGTGCTAGTACAATGTTAGTACAAAACAACGGGGTTGTTATAGTAGTTTTAGCTGTGAAAGCAATTTAATATTAAACAGTGGAGATCTTTTGCAAATTATCTCCACGATTATTTTGGGGTTTATTATGTGCACATGGAAACTTATAACTTGTTATATTTGTCACCACTCGTTGAGTGGGGTGCCTTTGTAACTACAGATCTGTTCACAGAATCTTCAGAGTTACCCTTTTTTGTCAAGCAGGCTTCTTTGAAGCACGCACCTGCCTGAACCCCTTTCTTGTATATATATGGGCTGCGCCGTATTTAAATATATTTTCAAAGTAAGAATACTATGTGGTTGTTTTATTATCTGCTTTTCTAGAGTTATGATATGATTACGAATGTCCCCCTCCAGTCTTAGAAATCAGGCATGTTCATCAATGATGGAGGGGCCACTAATAAATTATAGGTTTGACTCCTGTAAGGAGATAAAGAAAACCTAATATTTAGTAGTGGCCCCGTAATCATTGACGACTGGGGCCCTCCCGACCATCCCCTTCCCATTCGTTGATGTATTAAGGATTTTGGTTTACTTGATATGTCAGTGAAGGAAGAATGACGCCTGAATCAGCGTCTGGTCAAAGATCCACACAAGTACATCCACGATATGATGGAAAGCTTATTGGAAAGTTATTCTTATTTTCTTTTTGTTTTTATTTTTTACGAAGTTTTTTCGTAGTGAGAACCCAATTCATAATGACTGAAGCCATGAGTGAGGTCGCGTGCGCTCATGATGAAGGCTCTTCAGATTTTAAATGCTCTGCGCGGTAGATTCAAACTACGGCGGATTAGTGTTTGAAGAGGATGCCTTATGTAATAGGCATGTTCGTCAATGATTACGGGGCCACTACTAAATATTAGGTTTTCTTTATCTCCTTACATGAGTCAAACCTATAATTTGGTAGCAGTCTCGGAGTATCCAACGACAGAGTATCCCGCCCTCATGCCTAACCCCTGCACATCCAATCTAGTCTGATTACTTGATACCTTGATAGTGTTATAGGGCCGGGCACGGGTATGTGGAGTTCGCGCATGCGTCCAGAGGGAAGCCAGATTGTGTGGGCATCTATTTTAATTTTTTCTACCCTACATTTTTTTCCTTTTCTATTCTCAATAAGTAGTCTCGAAGTGTGTACAACGTACCTATAGAGATTTAAGGTGCTAGCTACTCTAGAAGATATTGGACTGCACATGTAGTACCGATAAATCGGCCCGCTGTCCCAGCGGCTGAACTTATAAGCCCTACGTTGGATACTCCGAGACTGCTACCAAATAGGTTTTCCTTATTTGGTTATTAGGGAGGTCGTCAAACCTCCCAATTCGGTACCATGCAAGAGAGTCAAACTTCAGCATAATCTCCAGTAAACAGCTACATTAATTGATATGGAAATTAATTGGCCAAGGTTAGTATTTCACAGTAACATGATCCAGGCTGGGAAGTTAGTGTTGTGGATCTACTTGCCCCAGGCTAGTGACTTCTGAAATTTACTTGCCCTCACAGTTTTTTCACTTGCCCTGGCATATTCTTTAATTACCCTGAAATATTGTATGGAATTTAACTCGTTAAATACCACATACCTTCTCAAACATGCCACCAGCTTCTATAAATTGGAATGAACTTGGAACAGTACTTATTGAGTTTTGGCAAACTCCTGCATTACTAATGTTTGGAAATAACAAGAGTATTTATTGTGGCACATTGATGGTAATACAATTGAAACTAAGAAGAGGACACTGAAGGTTTCTATTTATTAACCCATCTATCCCTTGTTAAACTTCTCCTATTCTGGGATGCCCAGGCCTCTTCAGTGTTAACGTTTGTTCTCTAGTCTCCCTTCTCTTCTCTTCCTCGGCTTACGGTACTACCACTTTATCGCACTACTACAATAACAATTATATTGTATTTATCTAGATTTGTTTTTATGAATAATTTGTTCCAAGTTCCTTTGGTAGGGCTATATTTTGTTACCCTGTGATATGTTCCCATACATGTCTTGAATAATATCTATATTTTGTTACCCTGTGATATGTTCCCATACATGTCTTGAATAATATCTATATTTTGTTACCCTGTGATATGTTCCCATACATGTCTTGAATAATATCTATATTTTGTTACCCTGTGATATGTTCCCATACATGTCTTGAATAATATCTATATTTTGTTACCCTGTGATATGTTCCCATACATGTCTTGAATAATATCTATATTTTGTTACCCTGTGATATGTTCCCATACATGTCTTGAATAATATCTATATTTTGTTACCCTGTGATATGTTCCCATACATGTCTTGAATAATAGCTATATTTTGTTACCCTGTGATATGTTCCCATACATGTCTTGAATAATATCTATATTTTGTTACCCTGTGATATGTTCCCATACATGTCTTGAATAATATCTATATTTTGTTACCCTGTGATATGTTCCCATACATGTCTTGAATAATATCTATATTTTGTTACCCTGTGATATGTTCCCATACATGTCTTGAATAATATCTATATTTTGTTACCCTGTGATATGTTCCCATACATGTCTTGAATAATATCTATATTTTGTTACCCTGTGATATGTTCCCATACATGTCTTGAATAATATCTATATTTTGTTACCCTGTGATATGTTCCCATACATGTCTTGAATAATATCTATATTTTGTTACCCTGTGATATGTTCCCATACATGTCTTGAATAATATCTATATTTTGTTACCCTGTGATATGTTCCCATACATGTCTTGAATAATATCTATATTTTGTTACCCTGTGATATGTTCCCATACATGTCTTGAATAATATCTATATTTTGTTACCCTGTGATATGTTCCCATACATGTCTTGAATAATATCTATATTTTGTTACCCTGTGATATGTTCCCATACATGTCTTGAATAATATCTATATTTTGTTACCCTGTGATATGTTCCCATACATGTCTTGAATAATAGCTATATTTTGTTACCCTGTGATATGTTCCCATACATGTCTTGAATAATAGCTATATTTTGTTACCCTGTGATATGTTCCCATACATGTCTTGAATAATAGCTATATTTTGTTACCCTGTGATATGTTCCCATACATGTCTTGAATAATAGCTATATTTTGTTACCCTGTGATATGTTCCCATACATGTCTTGAATAATAGCTATATTTTGTTACCCTGTGATATGTTCCCATACATGTCTTGAATAATAGCTATATTTTGTTACCCTGTGATATGTTCCCAGACATGTCTTGAATAATAGCTATATTTTGTTACCCTGTGATATGTTCCCATACATGTCTTGAATAATAGCTATATTTTGTTACCCTGTGATATGTTCCCATACATGTCTTGAATAATAGCTATATTTTGTTACCCTTTGATATGTTCCCATACATGTCTTGAATAATAGCTATATTTTGTTACCCTGTGATATGTTCCCATACATGTCTTGAATAATAGCTATATTTTGTTACCCTGTGATATGTTCCCATACATGTCTTGAATAATAGCTATATTTTGTTACCCTGTGATATGTTCCCATACATGTCTTGAATAATAGCTATATTTTGTTACCCTGTGATATGTTCCCATACATGTCTTGAATAATAGCTATATTTTGTTACCCTGTGATATGTTCCCATACATGTCTTGAATAATAGCTATATTTTGTTACCCTGTGATATGTTCCCATACATGTTGTGACGCATGTCGAGTATGAGCATGCTGTACAGAACGCCCAGTCAGGCCCCACTCTCGCTAGGATCGTCAGGGCAGGAACTTTGGCTGTAGTCTGTGTAGAGTTTCCTAACTCAGTTTATGTGAACCGTTGTACTATAAGTATTATCATTATGTATTTTGTTTTCTTCTAAGTCAACGAGTTCTATTTTATATCATTAGATATAAGTATTGTGTGTGGGATTTATATATATATAATGATGCGAAGAGAGAGAGAGTTATGTAACACCGACCAGTGAGCGCGCCACGAGGGGTAGGCCTAATTCCCCCCTCCCTCCCTCCTCAAGCGTGGGAAGTTCTTTGTCGATCCCCGATTGAGAGAGTATGTGACGTCATGATTGCCGTTATGCTCGCTACGGGGCCGAGTATAAAAAGGGAGGTCCCGCCGCATTTTCCTCAGAACTCATCAGGCAAAGCGACCTCTCATATCCCTTGCAACTATCCATATTCTTCCGACTGATGTGAACTTTCTCTACTCTCTGAACAGCCTACCTTCTTCTCTTCTCGTCCCTGTTTATAACCTCAATGACCCCTTTGGTGCAGATTTAGTCAGCCAAAGTATTATCGCTTGAGTTCTCACGAGATAAGTGCCTGTTAGATAGCCTATTTTTGGAAGGGTTAACTAGAATAGGATTGATTGATGTTTGTTGCACTCGTATATGTATTTCCCTGTGTACTATTATTCATGTTCCTGTTTTCTGCTGGTTTAGGTAATGCTAGACTGGGATAGGGTTCCTCGAGTTGTGATTTCCTATGAGTGCTAGGTTGGTTGAACCAGCACAATTGCAACGGAGACGTGGGAAGCCTAGGGGGTCTTTTTGATTGTGTACCGTGGGAGTTTAGCACTGTGTTGCGAGTGAGGGCTTTTGCCTGTGCCACCCAACACTGTGCTATCTCATTTGCTTGACTTTGAGAGGATCGCCAGGAGAGAACCAGATACTAGTGATCTGGATCTCTCAAGAGAGCATCCCGTCAATTACCGTAATTTGGCCGCACAGTCTTAAGGACCTCGCTAGGCTACGAGCCGCTTGCTCAGCCATTGTCTCTTAACCTTAGATATCCCAGCTAGACTTTGCTCGACCAGCAGATACAGTATAGTATTGAAGCTTCTCCTTATGTATATTATTGTTTAAGCACTATTGATTTCATGTGTGGCACGCTTAGCTACTTCAGAGATTAGTGGCCCACGAGCACAATCTTAGTAGGCTATTGCCAGTGCATTGTCGGAGTACTTCTTCTTAATGTTTGCCATATCCTATTGCTTATTCTTATAATTCTTCTTATGTCAATTTAAAGCCTTTAATTACCAGTGAGTTATTCATTAAATTGCTGTTCAAAATCCGATACTTACTTCTTATGAGTATTCGAGAAGCATCTAACTTATCAGAAGATTCCTTGCTTGATGCTCGAGGACTATTGTTTAACGTAACGTAATAGTGCCGATCCGAAGTAGAGGGTGGAGGACTTCTTAAGTTCTTAGTTCAAGGGTGGATTACTTCGGCTTCGGCCAACACTATTCTTTAGTGTTGTAGTACTTTCTTCTTTGTTTGATTGTTGACCAGACTAGATAACTCCCGTCTTGTTATTAGTCTGTTGTGTGAAACGCTAGTACCGAGTTCTTGTATACCCCGTTATAGCAGATAGAACTCTGGAGGGTAGTGGCGTTTTTTGTTCGGCTGGCAGTACTCTGGGGTTGGGATCGTGTGTTTCCGTTGTGGCAGCGAGCCATACTCGAGTCCTGTGTAAGAGCCCTAGTGTACCCGAGTGCCCGGTCGTAACAAATGGCGACCTTGCTTAGGATTTTGTGAACAGTATAATTTTTTGCAGAGTTGTACAACATTTGTTTGTTCGTACTTTAGCGTACATATTGAAGAATATTTTTTTTTGTAAGGCAATTAGGAGAGCATTTAAGAGACTCCAGTTAATTTAGTAATTAGTGCTTGCATAAGGGAGTTTAACACTTTTGTCTCGAGAATTTTTTGGTGAACGTCAGTATGTCGGGCCCTAGTATTGACGAGGAGCGAGAGATGCTATTTGAGGAGGTGCCGTTAGTAACTAGTGAGGAGGATGCTAGACTTTTTGTGAGTAAGCAGTACCATGTGACGGAGGAGAGGCTGACTGGGGTGAATGTTTATGGCTTGCACCTGATAGCCAAGGTTTTGGGTCTATCCAATGTAGGAGGGATGTCCAAGGGGGAGCTGATTTCCTGGGTGTTGCGTGGGCGACATGGGGTTTCGGAGGAGAGGGCGTTTGGGGGGGTTCCTCCCCAGATCCCCTCTCACTCGACTCCCACAGTGCCGTCCACTCAGTTACCGGAGGTTAGCACTCTCCCACAGAGGGATGAGCATTGGAAGATTGGAGTGCCCTCGGGCGGTGCGTATGGTGGTTCCCCAGTTCTTGCCCCCCCTCCTTCAGTAGTGGCAGCTCCCTCTTCCGGCCTGTCTCCTGAGATGATATTTAAACTCGAGCTTGCTAAAATGGAGAATGAGGCTAGGAAGCAGGAGAATGAGACTAGGAGGCATGAGATTGAGGCTGAGTCTAGGAGGCAGGAGAATGAGACTAGGAAGCATGAGATTGAGGTTAGGAGGCAGGAGAATGAGACCAGGAGGCACGAGGCTGAGCTTAGGTACGACTCAGAGAAATATTGTGCTCAAATAGATTTAGATAAGACTCGTGCAGAGTCGACAGGGATTCGGATGGGCCGTGAGGGCCAAGTAAGAGAACAGTCCTTGTCCCACTTAGTCAAATTGGTGCCGGCATTTAGTGAAACTGAAGTCACAGAATTTTTTAATCGTTTTGAGAAGAAGTGTAGGGAGCATAATTGGCCTGAAGAGAAGTGGGCAGCTCTGGTCTCCTCAAGACTTACGGGTAAGGGTCTGAAGGCTTATGATGCACTGCCTTTAGAGTCTTGCATTGACTACCCAGTATTGAAGAGAGCTGTCCTACGGGCATACGAGTTGCAACCAGAAACATATCGATTGAAGTTTCGGGGTGTTACGAAGACTAGGGAGGCGACCTTTCTTGAACATGCCCGGGACTTAAAAGATGCACTTGCTAACTGGACACGTTCTGAGAAAGCTGAGACGGCCGAACAGTTGACTGAGCTGTTTCTGCTCGAGCAGTTTTATAAGTGTACTGGTGCAGATATGACTTTAACTATTAAAGAAAAGAACCCTAAAACTCTACAGGAGGCAGCTGAGATGGCTGACCTCCGGCTATCATTAATTCGTGGGTGCGGGTCTGCCCAGCGTAGTGAGGCAGGTAACAAGGGGCGTGACACCCCACCCCCCCGAGTTAGTGATATACATTATGCAAACAAGTACAAGAGCTATGATACCAAGACTGACCACAAGACTAACACCGTCCCATTTAAGAAGGGGCCGGGCCCTTCCCAGTACCAAGGGAAGCCCAGAGGGGAGTTGGAGTGTTATCTTTGTCATGAAAAGGGGCACTTTGCAAGAGTCTGTCCTAGCAAACCACCTACAGCAGCTGTGTCTTTGGCCTGCAACATTGGTGTGTCTCCGAAGTCTTCTGAGTTTGCCCGGGGCAGTTCGTCAGAGGCTGAGGCACAGCCAATGCAGAAACACCTGAGAGGCTCGAACCCTGCTCAGGATGTTTTTTGCGACCATAGAGGACGGGGTTGCGTGATGTGGGCGGGGCGCAAGCATGGAGTAGAGGTCTTGCGTGATACAGGTGCTTCCCAGACTCTGATGAACAATTTGACTGGCTACCCTATAAATGCGGCTCGGGTGGTAGTGGTGCAGGGTATTAATGCAACTCGGTCATACCCGCTGGTGCGGTTGGAGTTGGAGGTGGATGGTGTGGCACGTGAATTGGATGTCGGGATTGTGGAGAAACTGCCAGTGGAGGGCGTCGACCTTCTTCTCGGCAACGACTTTGCAATGCCCGCTTCTGAGGTTCTACCCTTAGTCGTTGCCGAGAGGCCGGCCGACGTGAGTAGGGAAGAGCAAGAGTGTGTCGAGCGGTGCCAGGCACAACCCATGGCGTGTGTTGTCACCCGAGCTCGGGCAGATAAAGTGTCACAGCCTAGTCCTCCGTCTTCAGACCAGCAGAGGAACGATCAACAGGAGGAGGCTAAAGCTGGAGTTGGTTTTAAGAGTTTTGACTCGGCGGCTCTCCTGGGTGATTTAGTATTGGCACCTATGTTGGAGTCTGGAGAGGCCCCAGGACCTGTCACAGCTAGTGAGGAGGTAGGGCCGGAAGAGACTCCGAGGCAGCAACGTTGCACACGGAGAGAAAAAAGGGTTGCTCAGTTTGATATTGGGGGAGGACTTGGGTTGCTTCGGAAGCATCTAGACAGGTTGGTTCCCTCAGATATTTGTAAACTGCAGTTGGAGGATCCGGAAGTTCAGAAGTGTGGTAATGGTGCTGTCGAGATTAAACACGAGGACGGGGAAGCATGTCATGTGAACCTGTTGTTGGAGTTTGTGAGGCAACCACCTGAGCAGCCTACTGTCCCTGCGTTGGTCTGCCGCGGCCAAGGTGGAGAAGGAGAGGGGGGCAGTAGGGCACAGGTGGAGGAGAGTAGGGATTGTCATGTCTCGGCGAAGCAGTGGGCGGGGGACACGAGTCTGGTGGCTGTGGAAGTGCTAGAGCACCTGCCTGAGCAGCAGTGTGCAGCACTCCAGCCCCAGCTCGGTTCATACCCCACTGGTCGTGCCGAGCCCCTGAGTCTCACAACTCGGGCGGTGCGAGATGTTCCGCAGGCAGGTCATGTGACTGTTAAAAGACCGTTAGCCTCGTTGTTTCGGTGGTTTAAGGTGGGCGACGAGGCCTTGGCATGGTTGCCAGGTCAGGGTCGACCCATGGCTGCCAAGGGTGGTGGTCAAAAGGAGGACATTGAGCAGATTGGTAAGGTCGGCTGTGGTATCGCAGTGCCCGGTCGTCGCATAGCCTCCCAATGCTGCTCTAGTCTAATGCAACAGCCCTACCATAGACCGACTGTATCTGGCCATGTCGCTGAAAGCGGTGATGCTGCGCAGGCAGATGTCGTCACAAGGAATGCGGGGGTGCGCATGTACGGTATCGGCGGGGAAGCCTTAGCAATAATGAACTGTGGGAGTGACTGCACGGGTGGTACTGATTGTCCCTCTCATGACCTGGCTGTTCTAGGGACGAAGGTGGAGAAGGAGGGAGACTACAGGTTAGAAGCTGCGGTCTCGGCTGGGTTGTGGGAGGGCACAAGGCATGTTGTTCGTGGAGACAGTGCAAGGCAGTTATTTACTAGGCTATGGCAGTACTTTCGCATGTTTGTTGCTTCTCCAGGCCTGAGGTACGGGGTAGAATCCGACATGCAGGCTGGAGATAGTGCAAGGCTCAGTTTAATTCCCTGCCGTATAAATCCTGCTCGACAGCCTATGGTGCAAGCAGAGCTGGATTACGTGTGGACGAAGGATCTGAGGGATAAGGAATGTCGTGAGTGGTCGTTGCGTGTAACTTTGTCCGAGCGCGCTAAAGAGGTATGTGGTTTTGTTGTGGACGGGAGTACCTACCAGTGCAATGTTATGCCCTACGGACTTAAGAATGCACCAGCAACGTGTCAGAGCCTGATGAATGAAAGTGAAAAGGACAATGATGCGCTGGGGCATTTCGAGATCTATGTTCCAGCCTATGGTCCGGTCGGTGTAGTTTACCCAGATCATTGCCCTCTCAAGATCTTGGACCCGTTTCACAATCGGAATATGAGGCTGACCAGGTGGTCACTAAGGTTATTGGTATATAACCTGGACATAAGCCATATTGCCGGTTGTGACAACGAGGTTGCATGTGGTCGTTCAGGGGTATATGATCCTGGGTAAATTGACACACGGGTAGCCTCCTGCTTTGGTTTGAGTAGTATTTTGCGCTTGGTGCTTGTTGGCTCGCGGTTGTAGCCCAGCGTATTGGGTCGTAAAGCAGGATTGTTGAGCGTTTGGTATAGAAGAAAATAGGCTGCCCTTATAGTGCAGCCGGGAAAAAACATATTAAAATATAAAAATCATATAAAAACTCTTTCTTTTTGATGAAGATAATTGTATAAGTTTGTCATAGCCTATAAAGTGTTTGAGTAGTCCACGAACTATCAAACGGCTGAGCTGCTGTAAGCTCGCTCTGGGAGCATGATATTATGTCTTTTACTATTGTTGGGAGGAGTTATGAAATGTGATTTTTTTTTTTTTTATAAGATGTGTTTTAGTGATAAACTCAGCGTTGTTTTAGTGCCATGCGGTCGCTGGGTGTGAGGGGTTTGATGGGGTTCTGTATATCAGATTTTAGCTCAGGGTTGAGCAAGTAAAATCTTGGGGGAGGTGTGACGCATGTCGAGTATGAGCATGCTGTACAGAACGCCCAGTCAGGCCCCACCCTCGCTAGGATCGTCAGGGCAGGAACTTTGGCTGTAGTCTGTGTAGAGTTTCCTAACTCAGTTTATGTGAACCGTTGTACTATAAGTATTATCATTATGTATTTTGTTTTCTTCTAAGTCAACGAGTTCTATTTTATATCATTAGATATAAGTATTGTGTGTGGGATTTATATATATATAATGATGCGAAGAGAGAGAGAGTTATGTAACGGAGGACAGTGTGCGCGCCACGAGGTGTGTAGGCCTCACTCCCTCCTCCCTCCTTCCCCCCTCCCTTCCCCCTCATCAAGAGCGTGGGAATCCTTTGTCGATCCCAGATTGAGAGAGCGAATGTGACGTCATGATTGCCGTTATGCTCGCTACGGGGCCGAGTATAAAAAGGGAGGTCTCGCCATTTTTAGATCAGAACTCATCAGGCAAAGCGACCTCTCATATCCCTTGCAACTATCGATATTCTTCCGACTGATGTGAACTTTCTCTACTCTCTGAACAGCCTACCTTCTTCTCTTCTCGTCCCTGTTTATAACCTCAATGACCCCTTTGGTGCAGATTTAGTCAGCCAAAGTATTATCGCTTGAGTTCTCACGAGATAAGTGCCTGTTAGATAGCCTATTTTTGGAAGGGTTAACTAGAATAGGATTGATTGATGTTTGTTGCACTCGTATATGCATTTCCCTGTGTGCGATTATTCATGTTCCTGTTTTCTGCTGGTTTAGGCAATGCTAGACTGGGATAGGGTTTCTGAGTTGTGATTTCCTATGAGTGCTAGGTTGGTTGAACCAGCACAATTGCAACGGAGACGTGGGAAGCCTAGGGGGTCTTTTTGATTGTGTACCGTGGGAGTTTAGCACTGTGTTGCGAGTGAGGGCTTTTGCCTGTGCCACCCAACACTGTGCTATCTCATTTGCTTGACTTTGAGAGGATCGCCAGGAGAGAACCAGATACTAGTGATCTGGATCTCTCAAGAGAGCATCCCGTCAATTACCGTAATTTGGCCGCACAGTCTTAAGGACCTCGCTAGGCTACGAGCCGCTTGCTCAGCCATTGTCTCTTAACCTTAGATATCCCAGCTAGACTTTGCTCGACCAGCAGATACAGTATAGTATTGAAGCTTCTCCTTATGTATATTATTGTTTAAGCACTATTGATTTCATGTGTGGCACGCTTAGCTACTTCAGAGATTAGTGGCCCACGAGCACAATCTTAGTAGGCTATTGCCAGTGCATTGTCGGAGTACTTCTTCTTAATGTTTGCCATATCCTATTGCTTATTCTTATAATTCTTCTTATGTCAATTTAAAGCCTTTAATTACCAGTGAGTTATTCATTAAATTGCTGTTCAAAATCCGATACTTACTTCTTACGAGTATTCGAGAAGCATCTAACTTTAACAGAAGATTCCTTGCTTGATGCTCGAGGACTATTGTTTAACGTAACGTAATAGTGCCGATCCGAAGTAGAGGGTGGAGGACTTCTTAAGTTCTTAGTTCAAGGGTGGATTACTTCGGCTTCGGCCAACACTATTCTTTAGTGTTGTAGTACTTTCTTCTTTGTTTGATTGTTGACCAGACTAGATAACTCCCGTCTTGCTATTAGTCTGTTGTGTGAAACGCTAGTACCGAGTTCTTGTATACCCCGTTATAGCAGATAGAACTCTGGAGGGTAGTGGCGTTTTTTGTTCGGCTGGCAGTACTCTGGGGTTGGGATCGTGTGTTTCCGTTGTGGCAGCGAGCCATACTCGAGTCCTGTGTAAGAGCCCTAGTGTACCCGAGTGCCCGGTCGTAACACAGTGCTGCCAAAAGCAAAAATACTGCGACATTAGCGAGAATTGCTCATTTTAGCGAATGTCTATGGTAGCGCTGCGGGTGAACCCCGCAAGCTACGAAGCTCATTCTGGCGTCATTTTGAAGCTATTTTCTTTTAATTTTCGCCTGAATACATTTCATTTCATGCAGCCACTTGCCTAATAAATCAGGAGTGCCTGAATGAGCCCTAATATGGAAGAAATAAGCGGAAACATGCCCGCACCGTAAGTGTTAAAAGCTTCGATTAGCTGACCTCATAGTATCCAACGGAAAGAGATCAAGAGCTTCTAACCGACGGAATAAGCTTTGTAGCCCTAGCTTGTACTCTTTCCAGTCACTCTATATATTTTTTGAGTGCTGGAGACCAGAATTGAACAGCATTCTCCAGGAGTGGCCGTATCAGACTGTTGTAAAGTGTGAGGACTATTTCCTTATTTCTATAAATACTTAAATTGCCTCTTAATATAGCCCAATCATTTCTGAGCTTTCTTCTCTACTGCAATGCACTGCTTGGAAAACTTTAGGTCACTGCTAATCAAAACACCCAAATCCTTTTCCAAGTCAGTCACTTCCAGTTGCATTCCCAATAGCGAATAGCCTGACTTGGGGTTTGCTTGGCCGATATGCATCACCTTACACTTTTCCAAATTTAGAGGCATCTGCCATGTCTCTGACCATTCACCCAGTCTGTTGAGATCCATTCTGAGCTGTTCAACCCCTTTGGGGTCTTTTACATTCATTCCAAGTTGTATGTCATCTGCAAACGCGGAGATCACACTCAACAGACCAATATCTATGTCATTGATATATATGACAAAACAGAAGTGGGCCAAGGCCAGATCCCTGTGGAACTCCAGAAGTGACTGCAGTCCACTTAGAAGAAACACCAGTGATTACCACTCGTTGTTGTCTACCTGTTTGCCAACTTTGTATCCAATTTCCGACCTCTGTATTGATACCTAGTGCACTCACTTTTGACTTTAGTCTGCAATGAGGCACTTTGTCAAAAGCTTTGAAAATGTAAGTAAAGGATATCTAAGGCTCTACTTTTGTCATACTCACTTAGCATTCGATGGACAAATTCCAGCATATTGGCAAGAAATGATCGGTGTCGCCTGAATACATGTTGGGAACCTGTAACTAAATTGTGGATTTCATGGTAGTCAACTATCTTATCTACAAATATCCTTTCAAAGAGTTTTACTATGATAGTAGTCAAGCTAATTGGCTGATAATTCTTGGGACACTAATGATCCCCTTTCTTAACCCATAACTCTCGGGGCGCAACATAAGTCGAGTATAATAAATCTGGACTATCTGGCGGCGCTCGACATAGGTCGTGTGGCAATTTCAGCACGTAATGTTGCTGAGAGAGAGAGACAAGTGGTGGCAGGAGAGTAGCGAGCGTATGACTGCTCCAGACCACCGCGGCGAACCTACTGACACGAATCCTACCTCCTCCCTCCCTCTCTCACTCGCTATATACGGAATTGTATGGGGAAAGTGCCGAATTACATGCTTTTTGCACTCGCGTTGCGCGGTTGTTGCAAGAAAACTAGCCATCATAAAAGGATCGTTATGGTGTCATTGGAAAGCTCTGTTTATGCCCTTTCAGGGATAGATACTTGTTTTACGCTCTGGGTCTTATTTAGGCATGAAAATGATCACGTAAACAGCCCTATTTTGGCTAAAAACACCCCGCTGGTGGCTACATATTATATACCGCCTAGGCCGCTCGTAAGGTGTTAAAGATTGGAGTCACATTGGCCAGTTTTCAATCTTCAGGGACCTCTCCACTTTCTAGTGATTTATTGAAAAATGTTGCCAAGAAAGGTGGAATTTCATCTCGCACTTCTCGTACAACTCTAGGAAGAAAGCTATCTGGGTTGGATGACTTGAACCTATTTAACTTATCTACGTTGAGGTGTACCAGTGACTATCTAGTAGGCTTATGAAACCAAGTTTGATGCCACCAATATTCTCATGAATCATAGACTCGGCAATTAAATTGTCATTTGGTTCGTCTTGTAATTGTTATTTTACTAAATTTCTATAAATAATGAGGGACTTTTGAAAGACCCTGTGTATATATATATATATATATATATATATATATATATATATATATATATATATATATATACATATATATATATATATATATATGTTATGCCGGGTTGATATCCAACAGGCTTCAGTATTATCTATTATTAATCCGAGTTTCGGATATTTAGATTTGGAATATTGCTCAACAGGGACACATCGAGCGCAGAAGATATGATACTTATATACTCAATCAGGCAACAAGAAACACAGTAGACACACAAGGTGAATTACACTCTTATTTATTTATAGACATAATTATAGTAAGATTATACAGATACTATACTCGACTATTATATCAAAATAGAGAGTAAGCAATGAATAGTGGTGGCGAGAGTTAATCAAGGTGGCTCTCAAATGAGGTATCTAGTTACTTGCACATAAATAAAGAAATGAAAATATGCATGGTATAACAGATACATATATACACAGGATAAGAATCATGATAATAATACCTATGTGAGTCAAGCGTCTAACGCGAAGTATTCTGACAATGATACGATAGACTGTAAAACGTATCGTTCACTGCGCGGGGTGAATGCGCACAAAGGATTAGGAAGCCAGGCCGCTCTCAGATGAGAGTTCAAAGAGGCCACCCTGCGGGGTATAGCTCAGGTGGACTGCAGTCACGGGAAATAACAATTTGTTTTAATGCGATATTAAATCAGGGACTAAGGTTAGGCAGTTTATGTTGTTCTAGGGAGGAAGATAAGTTAAATCTGAATTCAACTATCTAAGAATTTATTGCGAATAATCTCTCACACGAGACACAAAAATTATATTCGATCATAGATTAGGTCAAATTACACGGGTTGAGGAACTCAGATTCACAATAAATATAGTGACTGAATCGGAATAGATAAAATATAATTTAATATAGATTGGGATAAATTAACCAACTAATTAAGAAATGCAGATGAACGATCGTGAGAAAATAACTTTAACAAATAGCTATCTCGACTGGGCATACACGACGAAGTTGCACTTATGAAATTCCAAACATGGCATGAAAGGAATTCTGAATAAATTAACAAATTCTTAAAAGAACGCAGAACTACTAAAAGCCAAAATAGTAGGTGGAATCGAAAAAGGAATATACAATCTGAATTCCTAGATTGATGTGGAAAGAATTACATGACCCGTGAGAGTAACGTATAGTAATAGATTATTCACAAGAACTAATAGAGATCAGATATCTTGATAACAAATTTATTCTTATTCAACGGAAAGGGGTCTTGACTTTCAAATAAGGGAACATTTATTATAAATCTCTCTGGTTGGTGATTAAGTGGATGAAAGAATCCTGAACTTGGGCGTAGGTTCTAGGTAGATGTAAGGTTTAGGAAAGGAATTAGTTCACGTTACACACTTTGACTTCAACTTAGTTACACAAAGAATAATAAACACATATGAGGAAAATCTGAGAGTAATCCGACTAATTAACACGTATAATATATGAATATGAAGCGTGTGGGTATTTTAAGTTTCTGAAGGATTAACACCGAGTGAGTAATATGACAATAATTATCTCGTACTTCAATAATCACTGTACGGATCAAAATTTATTATTTCACACGGTAGCAAAGATTCAGATAGATCTTGGGCACAGATCTAGAGTTAATTATAAATGGAATACTCTTATATTTTACCTTACCTTCACAACAAATAGCCACAACTTAATACACTCAGAGACACTTAGGGTAAAGGGAGCCTTGAGCGAGAATCTGGTCGACGGGGACTCGTGGTTCCGCAGAGCTGGACATCAAGGGGAACTGCCTCTCGTGGTACTGGAGGGCTGGACGTCAGAGGGAACTGCCTCTCTCCCAGGTACAGGGGAAGGGGGTTCCAGGATCGACGTCAGGTGAAGCAAGGATACTAATGTTTTTACCTGCTACCGGCTTGACCAGGAGAGAGATACAATAGTAGTTGCTTCACTTCCTTCAGTTATAGTCAGGCTATATTTGGTTTATTATGAGTGTTCAATTTGGTGTATTTAGATTTCATAGGGACATGTGGATATCGTTGTTTTTGGCTATGGTGAAGGTAATTCTTAATCTAAGAATTAATTGTATTTACTTATTTATACATGTGGATATTCTTGATCTCTTGATATTGGTCCCCTATTTTTAGAGGGCATTATGGTGACGTAATAGAATCTGATGATTTCCGGTGGTCTATCGTGGTATCTGTTTTTTCTTACTCTGAAGGCCATAGGTTTCTTCCTTGTCACTTCTTCTGCATTATTTCCAGTCTTCCCGGGAGGTACTATAGGGGGGGGGGGGGACTGAGATTCCCACTTGTACCGATATTGGGAAGGTTCTTGGTGCTCAACTTACATAAATAGTTCTTCACAGTACTGCAAGTCAGGGTGGAACCGATGGTATGCCTCGGGCAGAGGTTTCGGCCTCTGCCATTGGAGGAGCTGGGGCCCCTGTGAGTAGCCAGGGCTCGAACTCCTTTCTCTGGCAGACTGACCTATTTCCCAGGAAATTAGAGCATGGGCAGATCCGGGAAAAGGGGTAGACTGGCTTATCTCGGCAGGAATTAAAGCCTGCGAAGCTAGTCGGGTCTTGTTTTTCTTTATCTTCTCCTGCTGTTGTCTTCTCCTTTTCTTCCTGCTGTCCTTGATGGCTGCTATTCGGAAGTTGGTCTGGGGGTGGCTGCTCAACCCCGTTATTTCAATATACAGTATATGTATATATATATATATATATATATATATATATATATATATATATATATATATATATATTATATATATAAACATGAGGGAGAAGGGGTCAGACAAAGCCACTACCCCCCTTAACTGTATTATAGCTTCACATCCCGGCAAGAGTACATAAAGAACTAAACCCTGTTCCAAACAAGTAGGCCAAAACTCTTGAACATCAACCCCTTCAACACCATGACGCCTTTTCACTTTTGATTGTAGCTAATATCAGATGATGTTATGCAGTTTAAGAAGGACCTATGTTACTAAGAGGGTTAATTGAGGTCGTATTTACCCATTTGATTCGCGCAGGTCGATTACAAACTAAAGAAATTGTCTAATGGTAACCAGAATCTATCTATCTATCTATCTATCTATATGCTCTGGCCCAATCCCCATTTTGGGGGTAGCCGACTCAAGACAGAGCAAGAACAGGGAAAACACAAAAACAACATAAAACAAAAAATAAACACAGATAAAAAGCACAAACTCACACACATCCAGGTCACCCAGGAGAAGACCCAGAGACCCGGGTTACCAAGGTCGCTCCAGCACTCCCCCAGCCCCTGACCACCCGGAGAGGTTCCGATCTCGGCAGGCAGACATGCAGCGGAGCCAAAGCCACAAGCCCTCCCACCACACTTCCATGCACACCCTTCATATTAATCGTCCCCCCGG
This sequence comes from Lithodes maja, assembly GCA_037953745.1. NCBI lineage: Eukaryota > Metazoa > Arthropoda > Malacostraca > Decapoda > Lithodidae > Lithodes > Lithodes maja. The sequence continues at coordinate 26,502 of JBAKBP010005374.1, forward strand.
GCCAGGCGCCTGATGGACTATTATCTAGTCGAACTTGCGCCCGACCCCTTACTCCAAATGACCACGTGTTCACTCAACTATTCACAAGCATTCTCCATTCACTCCTGTCCACCACCTTCCTCTGCCTGATCTATAGTCATTCCACTATCATCCAAAGCCTTTCTTACACAGTCTCTCCATCTCAATGGGGGGTCTTCCTGCCCTTCTATCTCCCCTTGTACCTGACTCACATATTCTCTTTGTAAGCCTTTCATCTCCCATTCGTTCAACATGACCATACCAGCTCAGCACCCCTCAGGTAACCAGAATATGATGACAAATACGTAATGGTGGTGATATGACTAATTTTTATAACTCACAAACGACTATTGTAATCGAGCAATTATTTATACCATTTGAGAAGGGTCAGCCAAGTGATAAATGTGGAGAACATGTACAGCCTTTGACCTGAATATTCCTGTAAACATAGACATATATACGGCGTCTCAGCTGTCATAACGTTTGCATTGCTCTGTACTGTATTAATGGCTGTCAAATTTTGAATAGGGTGGGTTAGTGTATAGGGGCATGTTTGTATATCTTACTCAAAACAAATAATTCAAGTTGAAAATATTACTGATACCTATTATTGATCAAAACATACTTGGTGCCGGGGCATCACTTCTTAGGCCGACTGTATGCATCCCGTATACACACTCCAAGATTAGAGATACCCTTCACAATTTGCAGAGCACTCTAATGATTCGAAGCAGAACATTGCATCTCTCTCTCTCTCTCTCCTATGACCATTGTAAGTAGCGGGGTACCCCAGGGATCGGTACTAGGACCAATTATCTTTCTAATTTACATCAACTACATAGATGAGGGTCTCACCTGTACAATCTCAAAGTGTGCTGACTATAAAAAAATATGCAAATAGCGTACTCTCAAATGAACATGTTGAAGATATGCAACACAATCTAGATAAGTTATCTCATTGGGCTCAAATTTGGCAAATGTGTTTCAATGTGGATACATGTAAAATACTCCATATAGAAAACCGAAATGAGAAAGCAAACTATTCAATGAATGGCACCCAGTTTAAGAGTGTAGACAGAGAAACCGATCTGGGAGTAACAATATCAAGTAACCTAAAACCGAGTCAACAATGTTCAGAAGTTGTTAAGAAGGCAAACAAAATAATTGGCTTTATAGGCAGGCCATTTGAGCATAAATCCAAAGAAGTTGTCCTAACTCTTTACAATTCCTTAGCCCGCCCTCTTCTGGAATACTACTTCAATCCTGGTACCCTTATTACCAAAAAGATATAGACAAGCTAGAACGAGTTCATTGTAGAGTTACCAAAATTATACCTAGCTTAAAGAACAAATCATAAGAGGAGCGTCTTAGAGAATTATATCTATTTCCTATAACCCAGCACAGTTTAAGAGGCGACTTAATTCAAGTGTTCAAAATCATCAAAGGCATCGACAATATGAATTGTAGTAAGTACTTCACTATCGACCAATCTAATTACAAGTGGGAAACGGTTGCAAAATTATTGGTAAATCTTTTAACTCACACGAATTTCTTCTTCAATCAAGTTGTCAACTTGTGGAATGGGCTTCCCCGAGACGTTAATTATAGATTTTTTTTTTTTTTTTTTTATTTGTCTATGTGAGTGAGGGAGACAAAATGGAGAACTGCCTGTAGCGAGTGCCTCCCCTATAGTTGAAAGATAGACAGGGGAAACAAAGGGGTTCGAGCTAAAATGCCTGGGCACACAGAGTTTGAAGCAATTTAATTCATAGGAGGAGGGAAAGACTGATTCTGGGAGAGAGTTCCAGAGCTCAGCTGTTGAATAGAAGAAAGACTGAGAGTAACATTTCACTTCTGGGTTGGAGAGTTGCACAGAGTAGGGGTGGGATTGTGTTGCACGTACCCTACGTAGAGGAGGTGGTATATGCTGGGAGAGCTCTGAGGAGCACTGATTATTGTAGTAACGTTAGAATAGTGAGAGAGATGCAACATTGCGGCGAAGAGAGAGAGTTTACTTTGTCTAGGAGTGCAGTGTGAGAGGATCCTCCCCACACATGTGAATAATACTCAATACAAGGACGCACTGTGCCCCTGTACAGAGCAAAAAGTTGTGAAGGGGTAAAGAACCCCTTGAGGCGGTTGAGCACACCTAGCTTCTCGGAGGCTGCCTTAGCAAGACTGGTAATTTGGTACTTCCAAGTGAAAGCAAAAGAAAAAGAGACACCAAGAATATTGAGAGAAGATAAAGGATTGATTATTGTTTTGTTGAAGAATAAGGGATAGTCCTCTGTGAGTTTTGGATGGGTAGATAGATGGATACATTGGGTTTAGGAAGCATTAAAGGCAACAAGGTTTTCTCTGCCCCAATTGGAAATAGTAATCAGATCAAAAGTTAAGTGTTAATTCTATGGCCTCATTATGTTTGTCTTTGAGAGATTGCTGGCTGGGGCGTTCTGGAAAACTAATTGAGTAGTACAAGGTAGACTCATCAGTGAATGAATGGATGGGACTGGATTTACAGCTGAGAAGATCATTTATGAAAATTAGAAAGAGAATAGGAGATAAGACACAGCCCTGAGGAACACAGGAGTTGATAGGATGAGACAGTGAGCGATGGCCGTCCACAACCGCAGCTATGGAACGGCCGGAAAGGAAATTAGAGACAAAAGCACAGATGAAAGGATAGAAACAGAAGGAGGGTAGTTTAGAAATAAAAGATTAAAGGCCTTTGATATGTCTAGTGCAATAGAAAAGGTCTCACCAAAGTCCCGAAAGGAGGATGACCAAGAGTTAGTAATATATGAAAGAAAATCAATAGTAGAGCGACCCTTAAGGAAGCCATACTGGCGATCTGAGAGCAGATTATGAGAAGAGAAATGCTTAAGAAATTTGGAAGCAAAAATTGTTTCAAAAACTTTAGAGACACAAGAGATGAGAGCAATTGGACAATAGTTGGAGGGTTGAGAGCGGTCATCCTTCTTTGGGACAGGTGAGAATGAGAGCAAACTTCCAGCATGAAGGGAAGACGTTAGAGGAGAGACAGAGACGAAAGAGTTTGCCTAGGCAGGGAGTCAGCACGGAAGCAAAGTTTTTTAGTACAACAGGAGGAACACCGTCCGGACGTACTGTACACCTTCTTAGTATTAAAGCCCAAAAAGGGTAGAAAGTACATCTTTAGAAGAGATTAGACTGCAGCACCGTTGATTCTCTTAAACTTCACATAGACAAATATCTTGCATCAAACCCGCGACTGACTGCGGTTGTAAATGAATAACTTTATTTTATTCCCCCCTCAGATTCATCAAGGATTATTGCATATATATATATATTACTGAGACTTTACTCTCTTTTTCCCAGATATACGAAATATCACTTAACACTGTGTTTTGTTACTAATCCATCTGTCCCCTATTAACTTTCTAATCCTGCCACGGACATTAGTTCCAGTGCAGTAGTTCCCATTCCAATTTATTCCTTACCCACTCTAAACCACTGTTTGGACAGTTGATCCTCAGTGTTTTGGAGAACAAGCAGTCTAGATGGGTCACTAGACCTGTTTTTGCTTGATTTCCTTTGTACGCCTTTTGTACTTTGTACTCAGCATGGGTCGTCTCCTACACGGAGCAGTCCGCAGCCATGGATCAAAAAACGCCATCCGAGAAGAAGCAGCAGTGATGCCAAGCAAAAAACAGAGGCAACCGAGGACCACCAGCGATAAGGACCGAAGACATCGAGGACCGAGGACAGCCATGAACATACATGTAGATCCGACAAGAACCAACAATATTATTAAAGAGCGTTGTTCCGTGAGTTCTAAAATAACAAATTTAAAGGTTTTCTATGCAAACGCTCGTAGCATACGCAATAAATTTTCAGATTTAGAGGAGCTAGTGTTTACAGAAAATTATGATGTGATTGGCATAACAGAATCTTGGATCAATACAGAAGATAGAGACTTTTTAGCAGAGTATTCACTTCCCGGTTATGTAATGTTTGAGAAAAGCCGAATAAATCGAAATGGAGGTGGCGTTTTACTTTATATCAAAGAAAGTCTTAACCCTACCCTCTTGTCAAAACCTCATATTGTGAATGTCGACACATCTTTTGTGCTAATAAAGAATAATAAAGGTACAAAACTAATACTTGCGTTAATATACAGACCTCCAGCTCCATCAGTGCAAACTGACCGAGAAATTTACGAACAAATTGCAGATGTAAGTAACTCACAAGATACCGTAATTTTTGGCGACTTTAATTTACCTGTGACCAAGTGGGGCAATACTCTTACTTCACACTCCGGACATGACTTGTATACGAACTTGCAAGAGCGTTCGCTTTATCAATTTGTTCGAACACCGACCCGTGGTAATAACGTTCTTGACATTGTACTTGCAACAAAAGAAGAATTAATAGAGAATTTGAATGTTGGTGATGAATTCAGTAACAGTGACCATCGTACGATAACTTTCACTTTAAACTTTACTAGTAACGAACCAAATAGTAGCATCGAAAAAGTCCCTAATTTCAAGAAAGCAAACTTTCATAAACTTAGAGCTATGTTTAAAGAAACTGACTGGAGCTTTTTAATTAACAATAACGACATAAATACATCTTGGAAGTTATTCGAAACCACTTACCTAAAAGCAGTGCAAGACTGCATACCATCGAAAATACGGCGTCCAGGCCATAATAATAAGCCCAAATGGTGGAATAAAGATATTTCAAACTGCCTGCTTGCTAAAAAATTTGCAAATGATAGATTAAAATCCTCACAAAATGATGAAGAACGGGTGAAATTTGTAGAGCTACGACGCAAAGCCAAAAAGTTAATTAAGCAAAGTAAAAAGACCCTAGAGTTACATATTGCGAATCAAAGTAAAACAAACCCGAAAGAATTCTATAGTTATATCAGAAAGAAAAAAGTAGTTTCTTCAACTGTTGGACCGTTAGTCGATGAATATGGAGAATACACCAAAGACGAAGTACAAATGAGTAATTCCCTCAATACCTTCTTTGCATCAGTTTTTACAACAGAAGACCTCAGTGAAATCCCTACACCATCGCCGATTCAGATTGATAATTCAGATGTTCTAAGCAATATCACCGTTACAGAGAGAGAAGTATTGACTTGTTTAGATAAACTCAAGGTAAATAAAACGCCTGGACCTGATACAATCTCGCCTAGAGTTCTAAAGGAAGCTAAGGATGAGCTCTCCAAACCACTGACATTACTGTTCAATAAATCCTTGCAGTCTGGAACTATGCCTGATCAGTGGAAGATAGCCAACGTAACACCGATATTCAAAAAAGGCAGCAAATCCCAACCCAGTAACTATCGTCCAATTAGCTTAACCTCAGTTGTATGTAAAATGCTAGAAACGCTCATAGGAGACAGACTCGTAAATCACTTAGAGGAAAATAACATACTTAACCCGGCAAGCGCGATAGGCCTCACGGAAGGCTTTCTATAGGGAACGCGATAGGCCTCACGGAAGCAGGACCATAAAAAAAGCTTTCCAAAAAAAAAAAGGGCCTATCAAAAAAAAAAAATTTGTCTCTAGGTGAGATAATTCCCCTCCAGTACTCATCCATGTAAATCTCACCCACCCCCCTCCCCTCCTTCCCCACCTTATTCCCCCCTCCCTCCCCTCCTCAATTATCACCTATTTTCCCTCTTATTATCATCATTTATCGGTTATTTTTCTCTCCCGCGATAATGTAGCACAAGTGGGTTGCAGAAAAGATCGATATGTACCACACACACACCAGCCCAGACCGCCCCGCCGCCCTCAGTTACCTCACAGACAGCGAGAGAGGAGGGTTGACTGCAGCTCTCTCTCGCCTGACATTACGACCGGGTGGCCAATATCTTCGGTTTTCACCACCCAAATGCTTTTCCCACTTATTTTAGCACTCTTGAAGGTTCATATATACATCATATATGTAAAATAAAAGCATACCGAAAACAAATAATGGTCTATATTGTAAATATAACGAATTCTGTCAGAATCCAAGGCTAGAAATACACAAATAACTACCCTAGCTCCTAGGGCTATTTAGCGCTTAACAGGAGATACTCAACACGGCTTTCGGCTTTCGTAAAAAACGTTCCTGTTTAACAAACCTCTTAGACTTCTTCCACGATATCCTCAACCTCTACGATGAGAGTAAAGCTGTAGATATTATATACCTTGATTTTCAAAAGGCCTTTGACAAAGTTCCCCACAATTGTTTACTGTTAAAAGTAAAAGCGCATGGAATACAATACGGTGTGTTGAAATGGATAGAAAATTGGCTCAGCGACAGAAAGCAAAGAGTAGTCATAAACGGTAAGGCATCTAAATGGACCAATGTAAGTAGCGGGGTACCCCAGAGATCGGTACTAGGACCAATTCTCTTTCTAATTTACATCAACAACATAGATGAGGGTCTCACCTGTACAATCTCAAAATTTGCTGACGATACAAAAATTGCAGATAGCGTACTCTCAAAAGAACAAGTTGACGATATGCAACACAATCTAGATAAATTGTCACATTGGGCCCAAATTTGGCAAATGAGTTTCAATGCGGATAAATGTAAAGTACTACATATCGGATACCTAAATGAGAAAGCAAACTATTCGATGAATGGCACTCGGCTTAAGTATGTAAACAGAGAAACCGATCTGGGAGTAACAATATCGAGTAACCTAAAACCGAGTCAACAATGTTCAGAAGTTTTTAAGAAGGATCTGTGGTAGTAGTAAAAAGGGTTCAGTGAGTTAGTTCGAAGCCTGCTAATGGCTGGAGGTCCTTTGTAAACTGAATAAAATCGTCTAATAGTAGCCAGCATACAATAATAGTTAGACGATTTTATGCAGCTTAAGAAGGATCTGTAGTAGTAAATTTGGGGTAAGTGGGATAGTTCGAAGCCTGTTCATTGCTAGAGACCCCTTTTAAACCTCATAAAATCGTCTAAACATAGCTAGACTAGACGATTTTATTCAGTTTACAAAGGGCCTCCAGCAATGAAAAGGCTTCGAACTATCTCACTTAACCCTTTTTACTACCACAGATCTTTCTTAAACCGCATACAATCGTCTAAATATATAGCTAGATCCTTTTCACTACCACAGATCCTTCTTAAACCGTAAACAATTGTCTAAATATAGCTAGATTAGACGATTTTATTCAGTTTACAAAGGGCCTCCAGCAATTAAAAGGCTTCGAACTATCTCACTTAACCCTTTTTACTACCACATTCCTTCTTAAACCGTATACAATCGTCTAAATATAGATAGACTAGACGATTTATTCAGTTTACAAAGGGCCTCAAGCAATGTTTAGGCTTCGAACTAACTCACTTTTACTACCACAGATCCTTCTTAACCTCTAAAGTGCGCACGGGGGTAAATGAAAACCTCCCCCTGTGCTGACGTATTTGAGGTTTTTCGTCACTAAAATATTCATTGTACCATTAATAGCATTAATAATTATCCATATGCGCCTATTATGGGTTGATTATAAAGGTATTAACCTGAAACAACAATAAAACGAGTGAAAACAGCGTTTGGATGGTCAAAATCGGAGATATAGCCCGCGAGTTGTATAATCTATGGGTGAGGCAAACTCCTTTCCCGCCAATTTCCCCCAAGGCCACTGAGACACAGTCGATCGATACTCTCTCTCTCTCTCTTGCACTCGATGGCCATCAGTGATGACAACACCCTGCTTGCAACTCGCTAATGTTAGCACGAAAATATACCTCAGAATAAGGGAATAATAGGGAAAATAGGTGATAACTGAGGAATAGGAGGAAAGTGGGGAAGGAGGGGAGGTAGAGGACTGAGATTTTGCATGGCCCAGGGGCCAAAAAAAAAAAAAAAAAAAAAAAAAAAAAAAAAAAAAAAAAAAAATTGTTTTCGATGTAAAAAGTTGATTTTTAGTTTTACTTACTCCAGAGAGTCTTCCCGCAGTCCGCCGGCCGAACTCTAAAGAGTCTTCCCGCAGTTCCCGGGTTAAACCGCACAAAATCGTCTAAATATAGCTAGACAAAAAGTTAAAAAGACGTTGCCGGTACAGGGGTTAAATTAATATTAACTAACACAACTATAGATTTCTGACGCCCATACAACCTTCCTAAGCTGCATAAAAGTATCTAACCATTACTGAAATTAAATATTTCGCTAATGCATGGCCTAATAATCTTATATAACCATATATAGGCTAATCTTACATAACCTTGTCTTGATAGCTTGACTCCTGTACGATCGCGCTAATAAGACATGTCTCAGCTGGCATTACGGTTGGCTTGCTCTGTGCTGTATTAATGTCTGTCAGATGTTGAAAAGGGTGGGTAAGTGTAGGAACATGTTTGTATATCTCACTCCATATGAAGAAATGAACCTTAGATATTGTTGATACCAATTATTGATCAAAACATTCTTGGTGCCGAGACATCACTTATTAGCGCGACTGTACCGGTGACGTCTTTCTCGATTAATTCTAGCCATATTTAGAAGATTTTGTGCAGTTTAAGAAGGATCTGTGGTAGTAAGAAGAGTTAAATGCGATAGTTCAAAGCCTGTTTAATTGCTAGCGGACCTTTTTAAACTGAATATAATCGTGTAATATAGGGTCCATAATAATGTGAAAGGGCCGTCACCGGTACAGTACAGAAGGGGTTAATGATTAGTGCGCTGAATTTTGGTGTGAGTATCCTAGGTTCGAATCCATGGAGTACCACATGTATTAATTAATGTGATTGCTTTCATTAACCCGTACTGTACCGGCGACGTCTTTTAAATTTTATTGTGGCGACTACTAGTAATTTTTTCTCAGTTTAGGAAGGATCTCTAGCAATTATAAGGCTTCGAACTATCTCAGTCGACCCTTTTAACTACCACAGATATTTCCTAAGGTGCAGATAATCGTCTAATTATAGCTAGACCAAAATATAGCAGACGTCACTGGTACAGAAAGTCTTAATTAGGTAGCCTATATTTGTAAGTTAATTGGTGGGGTGGTGATGATATGATAATATGATAAACATGAGGGAGAAGTGGGTCCAGAAAAGCGAGTATTAAAGGGACAGGGGGGGACTGAGTACTTAGGGGGGGGGGGGGGGGGCAGAGAGGAGGAGGAAGGAGGAAGGAAGGGGAGGAACGGAACAACGAAAGAATGCCCATATAAGGCAACGGGAAAGAGAAAGAGGAGGAGGAGAGATTGGTGGAAGGGGGGGGGGGGGGGGGGGCGACTGAACAAAGAAAGAGTATCCTGTCGGGGAGCGGGTCAGGGGGTGGGGGATATCGGGGGTCGCAGTTAGATTAGCTGAACAAATATCGGAGAAAAAGCGCCAGCATAGAAGCCAAGTCATAACTTGGATGAGATGCCGGCTCTCTTTCTCTCTTCTCAGGTCTGCACTCCTATGTCTCATGGGTACAAGGTCCTCCCCGTTACAGACGACAAGAGTGAGAGACTTGGACTTTGAAATGGTCGTGGCGGAGGGACGAATTGGGGAACAACTAGGTTGATTGTAGGGAGGTACTGGTACAATAAGATAAACTACAATGTAACTAGAATAAGATAGATTGTACACCACTTTGTAACCGTCACCTTAATAAAAAAAAAAAAATAGAAGGAAACATGCTTACATTACTGAAATGTTTGTGGACATGCAGTAATGCAAGTAATGGTCACTCTTCTGTAAATCTAAAATGGCTTACTTAAGAATGGGAAAGGGGTGGGACCTTCCATTTTTTTTTTTTTTTTTTTTTTTTTTTTATGAGTACAAAAGTTAGATGGTGGGGTGGGGTGGGGTGATTTAAACGAAAAGCACTCGCTAAATCTCGTATCCTGTTGGGCGGGGAAGGGGGTGGAGGCGGGAGGCTGAGAGTGGCTCGACCAATGAGAGAGCGCCACGTCATCACTCATCAGCCAATCAGGAGGTCACTGACTCATCTACGAGGACTGGCCAGGTGAAGTGGGTCTTCTCTACCTGGACTCCATAACGACGTGACGTAAGTGTTTTCGTTCCCGATAAGGATATATTTTATGATTTTATAATCTAGGGACTTCTTATATTTTTATTATCGGTATTCAGTATTTACGGTGTGCTTGCTTAATCCAGAATCATAATAGCCCGTGAAGTCTTCTCGTATATGTCCGTGAATTTGATGAGGTTATTTAATTATTTTATACTCGAGGGACATCATTTTCACCTGGTGTGCTTGTGCCATATATATCGGTCGATATGTTCACCATCCCAGCACCTGTCATTCATCAACGAGCTCAATTAACCAGCTAAATCTATCAATATTCACTGGTTGTTATTTAAAATAGATTTAGACTATTATAGGCTACAGCTTGTGAATTAACATAAAAAAAAGGCCAGACGATACGAGGCTTCTTAGGGCCTAGGCTAATAATGAAACTCGCTTTACTGTCTTCAGAAAACAAAAATGGAATGTGCTTGGGTAAATATATAGAAATATACCAATAGGCCTTATCCACTATACGATCGTAAGTCTTGACACTCTGAAGTTCTATTTCAAATTAACTTACAATGTTTTACTATATTTGTTTAATAATCCAAAATAATATCCTCAAGTCCTATTTTAACGTAGGCTACGTGTCCGCGGTTTTGATAGGTTTATGTAATAATGTTTTACTCTTGGTACTTTTAATCTTTACAGGGGGCCTCTATTCCTGACGTTATTCTCTACTTATGGTGTGCTGGCTTAATAATCCTAAACGGTAATCGCCTCTTTAAGTCCTATTTTTACGTATGTGTCCGCGATATTGATAGGGGTATTTAATTATTCCATACTCGTGGGATCTATAAAGGGGCCTCTATTCTTGATTTGGTAAAGGTTTATCTGACGAGTTTTTCAGGTTTTTTATTTATTTTCTTTTTTTCTTTGATACAGTGGTGTTTAATACCAAGGACTATAGCATTTTACTATTTTCCCATTATCCATCAATCTTAAAACACGGCCCCCGATAGTGGGGAGGGCTATGAAGATCAGGGAAATTGCGGGATAAAAGCCGTAAATAAAGTGGTAATATTGGAAGAACTCTGAAAATACAATATTGAAAAGTAACAAAACCTGAAAATGGAAAACCCCGAGCCAAGTTTTGACCAAACTTGGCTTGGGTTTTTCAATTTTTCAGAGTCCAAAATCACAGTAACCTCATTTCGAAAGTTGGTTCGTTTTTTTTAGTTTTTCAACGTGGATAAAGACAGTAAGAATGTGGTTAATATTAGCCTAACCTAACCTAACCTAGTATAATGGGTGGGGGCTGCCACCCCCACACCCCTGCTAAATCCATGAAATCCGAGCAAAGTTTTGTCATTAACCTAACCATATAACCTAACCTAACCTAACTTAACCTAGTATTATGGGGTTAACATTAGCCTAGCCTAACCTAACCTAGTATTATGGGTGGGGGCTGCCGCCCCACACCCCCACCAAATCCCTTAAATCCGAGCCAACTTTTGACAACAAAAAAAACAAGCCAACTTTCGAAATGAGGTTACTGTGATTTTGGGCTCTGCAAAATTGAAAAGCCCGAGCCAAGTTTGGTCAAAACTTGGCTCGGGTTTTTCTATTTTCAGGCAAACCATCTTCAGACTGATCCGGTAAATAAAAATACCAAAGTACAACAAATTACCTGAAAAACTCGTAGCACATACCACCACGACCTCCATGTTAGGGTTCCATCTTCAAACTGAGCCCGCCCGGCGCCCGGACCGGCGAGGGGCGTGGCGCGTGACGTGACGACAGAAAGACTGTGTGATTGGTTGATAATTTGATGGAAGGCTGTGATTGGTTCATGCTATGGTTCATGATTCCTAAAAAGACCGCTAGGTGTAGGGACGTTCGACTGAAAGACTGAAGGTAAGAGCTCCCGAACGACGGCCATTGTGTACTATTGCGCCGCGGCCATCGACAGGGAGGTATTTTTTACAGTTTCTCGTATTTCACTTATAGCGAATTTGCGACGGTAAGTACATATACACCAACAAAGTATCGTTCATGAAAGTGATAACACACTAATAATCATCGATGGGGCCCGTCACTGGTTGGTCAGTAACTCTTACCCTTGATTTACGGTGTGCTAGCTTGATAATCCAGACTAATATCCTCTTTTAAAAGTCCGATTTTAACGTATGTGTCCGCGATTTTTATAGGGTTATTTAATGTTATACCCGGGACTTTTTCATCCTCCGCTGAAGGCCTATTTTAACGTATATGTGCGCGTTCTTTATATGGTTAATTTATACTAGAGGGAATATTTTTTCGGAAAGCGGGTATTCCTGAAGTTCTCGACTTGCGGTGTGCTGGCTTAAATAATAATCTAAGTTTGATCACCTGAAGTGATATTTAAACTTCTTACTGCAACTATCCGAATTTCTAGAAGGTAATTAGTTCTTGAATAGGTATAAAGTACTATTTGACATTTTAATTAATGACATCTGGATCAAGAATTATTGTGCAAGTCGAAGCGATTTGTTTACCGAGGTGACGTTGGAAGCATCTTACCTATAAAGGGCCAAGGTGACGTTCGAAGCAGCTTACCTATAAAGGGCCTCGCTCTTCCAACGCCAGCCCAGCCGCCATCACCTCCACCAGATTTATCGCCTTTCATCTTGATCATCCGAGCACTTATCATTAATCAACATGCTCCATTAATCAGCTAAGTCCATCTATATTCACTAGTGGCCATTCAAATGTATGTAACTATTATAAGAACCCGTGAATTTACATATGGCGAGACGGTAGCCTACATTAGTTTCTCCATAGGCTAACAATGGCCGCCGCCATCTCCTCCACCTGTTGTGCCATATCTTTACCATCCTAGCACCTGTCTTTCATCAACATTCTCCATTAACTAGTTAAGTGTATCTATATTCACTGGTGGCCATTAAAATATATGTAACTATTATAAAAGCCTGTGAATTAACATAAGGAGAAACTGTAAAACATGTCTACCTTAGCCCCGAACACCTATCGATAACATTCACCTGATGTGCCATATTTATCGCTCTGCCAACACCTGTCATTCATCAATATGCTTCACTAACCAGCTAAGTCTCTATATATTCACTGGTGGCCATTAAATTATATGTAGACTATTATAGAGCCCGTTAATTAACATAAAAAAGGCCAGACGATACGAGGCTTCTCCTTAATAGGCTAGGCTAGCACATAGGCTAGCCTATGTGTTTTTTTTTTTTTTTTTTTTTTTTTTTTTTGTTAATACTTGTTGCCCAAACCGGTATCGTTATTGGCTAGGCCTAGGTAATTTCATGTATTTTTTTTATTTATTGAATTTCATTGTTTTATAGGCTAGCCTAGCCTATGTATTTTATGTCGTATTTATGCCTCCAGAGCCATCAATATTTAAATGTTTTGTTCTACAAAGTTAATATAACTTATTTCAGTGTTGGATATGCATAGACCGTCGCGAATGGCTTAGACTATTATATAATTATGTAAAACTTTCAAAATAAACAAACTATAAGAACATAACGTATCAAAATCGCTATGTGAAAAAAATACTTTAGTAAAATATATCATAAATAAGGCTAGAAAAAACAAATTACCAACTTTCCCAATTTAGCCTAACCTAGGGGCCGTCAAATGTCTGGAAAGGTTTCGCAATAAAAATCGGTCTAGGCCCCTATGCCAACCAAGGTAATGAATACAAGGTATAGACACGCGCAGTTCTTGTGACGTCAGACGCACCTACTGACCTCACTCTTTCTTTCTTTTTCTCTCGGGGTCAAACAAATTGTCCAGCCTGACCCACCAAAACTACCTGCCTCTCTCTCTCTCTCTCTCCTTTTGTCATGTGTTGGCCTTGCTATTCTTCTTTTGTCAACATATTAGGGAGCAAATAAGGTCAATTATGTACTATTTGTTCTAACCGGAGTAGAACATTATATGAATTGTAATATATCTACAGGTGTGTGTAAGTGAAGTAAGTGTTCAGTGAAAAAAGCAGAAAATATTAATATTATAATAGTGCATAACACAATACATACATATTACTTATGCATAAATGTACACAGGTTAATATAAAAAATATATAAATAAATATATATATATATATATATATATATATATATATATATATATATATATATATATATACGGTATATATATATATATATATATATATATATATATATATATATATATATATATATATACCGGTATATATATATATATATATATATATATATATATATATATATATATATATATATATATATACTGTATATATACTGTATAATACATTACAAATAGTTACTCTCCGTGCATATATTGTTGATTTTATCATTGTGTGTGTGTGTGTGTGTGTGTGTGTCAAGTGAGGCGAGGACGGGAAGAAACATCTTGATGCCAAAATAATTTATCTTGTGTATTTATGTTTTGTATAAATTTTACTTTGCGAAAGTAATTTGAATGACTACAAGGAATAGGTATTGATTTGTCTTTAACCCTCCTGGCCCGGGCTAGCTCTCCTAATGACAGTGCGGCGTACCCGGGCGATCTGGCCGAAAAACGTCTAGGCCTAGGCTTAGGCTACCGTATTTTGGTTAATTTTAACTATTAGAAATTTCCCACGCATCTATAAACGTAGTGCGGTTTCCAGTCTGTAGACTGGCGTTGAGTAGAGCTCTCTAAGTCAACTGGTTCAGTTGTGATGACGATTTTAGTGGAGAGCATTTTCAGGCAATGTTAGCAATACGACGATCTTTTCACTACTGAAACAACGACATACAGACATACAATAACAAACGAGTCTTCTCCTTCTTGTTTTCGGAGGTGCGGTGACGCAACGATCGGCTCTGTTTACATGCGTCGGACGCACGGCGTTCAGACCAAGCTGAATAGGCTTTCAAGCTTACTGTATATTAAAATGACACCCGGGTACCTGCCCATCTGCCGTGGTGTCATATTAAAATGACACCCGTGGAGGAAGGGTTAATGTTATGCTAATTTCATTATGTAGTACCATCAAGTATTAAACAATTTAGAAGAAACTAAGAACACACAAGTGTGGCAGCAACGCTCTCTATTGACATATCCCCCACCCTCAACCAATCTAGAGCCGCATTTTCCTTTACCATCACTATCTCCGATAGACTGGAAATGGTGTCGTATTTCACACCCAAATGCCATAAAAGGGTGTCCAATATCAAGCCAACTCAACCCTGCTCTTCCACAGGGTCTAAACTCAACCCGATTCAGACTTTCAGAAATTGATAACAGTTTTAAGACTTTTTGTATATATCCATATATAAATAATCGATTTGGATGTCATAATTATAAATATACCTAGCTATATCCTCAGAATGTCCAAAAGAAGCGTCATAATCCTATAGAAAGCCGATAACCTACCGGAGTTATTATATATAATACCTCAAAGTAAGCGATTATATTATAGGAATAGTCATCACAATTTTTTACAAATTCAACTAGATCAAAATAATATCGAAATGATGGATCATTAATTATTGATCTTGATATGTAGGCCTAAAGCGTGTTGTTTATAAACATTGGCGCACATGGCCGCAGCCGCGGTGCCACTCCATTCGCGCCTAATCACGATTATATTTCGGTGTATTCTTACTTAAATGTATATAATTCGGGTTGATTAGGTTACACAATATAATATTAAAAAGTAACAGTACACGCATATATATAAATATCATAACATTTGTGAAATATAAGTTCGACCGCGCTAAGCACCACGGCTGCGTGAGGGCCAGTAGGAACGTAGATATATCGAGGGGTGTACAAAGGAGTACAAAGGAGTACAAAGGAAATCAAGCAACAACATATCTAGTGACCCTTCTAGGCTGCATGTCCTCCAAAAACTGAGGATCAAGTGTCCAAACAGTGGTTTAGAGTGGTTAAGGGAACATTGGAAAGGGAACTACTGCCCTGCCACTAACGTGGCAGGACTAGGAAGTTAGTAGGGGACATATGGGTTAGTAACTGAGGGGAGGATAAAATAAAGTTATTCATTTACAAACGCAGTCAGTCGCGGGTTTGATGCGAGATATTTGTCTAGGCAGAATTTAAATGAATCAACGGTGCTGCAGTCTATAACGTCTCGGGGAAGCCCATTCCACAAGTTAACAACTCGATTGAAGAAGAAATTCTTAGATTCGTGTGAGTTAAAAGACTTACCAATAATTTTGCAACCGTTTCCCCGCGTGTAATTAGATTGGTCGATAGTGAAGTACTTACTACAGTTCATATTGTCGATGCCTTTGATGATTTTGAACACTTGAATTAAGTCACCTCTTAATCTGCGCTGGGTTAAAGGAAATAGATTTAATTCTCTAAGACGCTCTTCGTATGGTTTGTTCTTTAGGCTAGGTATCATTTTGGTAACTCTACATTGAACTCGTTCTAGCTTGTTTATGTCTTTTTGGTAATAAGGGCACCAGCATTGAACGCAGTATTCCAGAAGAGGGCGGACTAAGGAATTGTAAAGGGTTAGGATTACGTCTTTGGATTTATGCTCAAATGATCTGCCTATAAAGCCAATTATTTTGTTTGCCTTCTTAACAACTTCTGAACATTGTTGACTCGGTTTTAGGTTACTCGATATTGTTACTCCCAGATCGGTTTCTCTGTTTACATTCTTAAGCTGAGTGCCATTCATCGAATAGTTTGCTTTCTCATTTAGGTATCCGATATGTAGTACTTTACATTTATCCGCATTGAAACTCATTTGCCAAATTTGGGCCCAACGTGACAATTTATCTAGATTGTGTTGCATATCGTCAACTTGATCTTTTGAGAGTACGCTATTTGCAATTTTTGTATCGTCAGCAAATTTTGAGATTGTACAGGTGAGACCCTCATCTATGTCGTTGATGTAAATTAGAAAGAGAATTGGTCCTAGTACCGATCCCTGGGGTACCCCGCTACTTACATTGGGTGGGTGGGTGGGTGGGGCATCTAGCCTCGTGCCCTTGACCAAGAGTTCAGAAAATCAGTGTTCGTCACGGTAATTAATCTGTCACTCCTCAGAATTATTGAAATGTCTATGTATGCGAATATTTCTTGCTCTACTATTAAACATATAAATATGTTTTATAATTTCACCTACTATGTAATGTCACAACACATCTTAAATTGTATATAATTATTCAAATTTATTGCCGATATGTTCTGTTGTCGATTATTCCAGTCCCTGACATACCTCATGATATTTGGTATATTACGCTATTTCGCTTTTATTTTGTCTTTATTTGCTTTGTAATAATTATTCTGCAATGCATATTTACTTTCATTCTTAAAAATAGTCAGGAAAGGTTGTCCATATAATGTATATATTTAAAAGTCTGGATCGCCCCTTGTCATTTTGTGCCACCAAACTTTAATGAGAGTGGGTTATCAGACTTTGGGGTGACACAAAATGCAGCAACTGTTTTAAAGTTTACCTATTGTTCACTATTCTTCAGAATGTACAGTCACGGTAAAATAGATTCGCCAAGACACACTACTTACTCTAATTTTCCCCTTATGCTTATTAAGAAATCGCGCTTTAACTTAGCTGGATAAACGCTAGTATTACATATGTGTTAAGGTGTAGGCTATTTAGAAGTTAGTTAATCTTACAGCAATAAAATACCATGTAGACAAATTTATACAAGGTATCTTAGATAACTCTGGTAAAGTATTGTTCTTACCCACTTTTAACATGAATTCAAGTATGTAAAAGAGCATAGCCACCTTCAAAAACAATAAAAAAATCTGTGAGGATAATCAATTCAACCATATCTGTACTGCAGGCTACATGTACCAGGTTCATGTGTTGGCTACTGTATGTGAAAGCCTAGATACTGTAGAAGTAATCTTAAATAACCTCGGTTTAATATAATATATATATATATATATTCTCTTTTAAACAGACGAGGTTAAAGGTAACTGCAGTTTCAGCATTCAGTATTTTATTGTTACAGCTTTCTATATTTCTAACAATTTTCCTCTGGGGTTCAGAGATGAGGTACAACAGGTTAGCAAAATTCATGGTGGATCCAACGTTTCACAAGTAAACATCTTGCATCTTCAGGGAATGGGCAGGTAATGATTAGAATAAGGACAAAGCAACATATTTATACAAAATTCGAGGATCAAGAATAGGTAGGTGGGCGGAGCTACTGGGTGTGGGGTGGCTGTTCATTGGTGGAAGGCAGTCTATTCGCGAGACGGGCACTAAATCTTATCGGTGGTTGGTTGTTGGCTGTGGGTGGCTGTGATTGGTTGGTGTTGTCAGTAGTGTGCTGATCGCGGAAAGGTACGGGAGGGGGCACAGGGCGAGAGGAACGAGGGCAGTATGCCTGTAGCGTTTGCCTGCTGAAGGAAGAATTTGAAGGTCTTGTGTTTGGTTGTTGATGCTGGGGTTGAGCGTTTGGATATATAGAGCTTCTAAAATAGCTAGTCTTCTGGGGTCTGATTCTTTGTCGAGTATGGTAGTTTGTTTGTCTAGGTCGGCGCGAGTTAGGGCAAGATGGTGGGGGGCTTGATAGTGATCTTTTATAGCGCCAGATTGAAGGTGGAGGGTTAGTCGACGGGAAAGGCGAGTCTGTGTCATTCCAACATAGGATAGGGGTCCACAGTCCCCAGAGGTGCAAATATGCTGGTATATCACATGATCGTCTTTCGGTTGGTTGGTGGAAATGGGGCGGTTACGGAGGACAAGGTTGGAGGTCTTAGGAGATTTGTAGTAAATAATGAGTTTTATTTTATTGTCAGGGTTGGTGGGGAGGACGTTTTTGTGAATTATTTCTTTCATAATGGATTCGTCTGTTGTGTGGTCGGAAGATATGTAGTTTCTGTAGAAAAATGTAATGTCATTGGCCGGGTTGGTGCTAGGGGGGTCTTGTTTGTACCATTTTTCTAGGTGGTGGTTTATGGCATTGGTGACGTCAGTGTTGGAATACCCATTGTTGACTAGGACCTGGGTGAGCCTTTCCAATTCATTGTGTGTGTCATTCCAGGTGGTGCAATGGGTGAGGGCTCTCCTGACATAGGCGGCGATGGTGGACTGATGGTATCGTTTAGGGCATTCACTTTCCCCATTAAGACATTGGCCATTGTTAGTAGGTTTGGTGTACACTGTAGTTTTGAAGCCGTGGTCGTGGAGGGAGACAAGGAGGTCGAGGAAGGGTAGATGACCATCGGTGGTTTCTTCGTATGTGAAGTTGAGTCCGGAGGCGGCCATGAAGCGCTGCTGGAGGTCCCTGAGTTCGTCCAGGTCCTTCACCCGCACGAAGATATCATCGATGTACCTGCAGTAGACAGTGGGCCGGTGGGCAGCCAGGAGTTCCTCTTCGATAGTTCCCATGAAGAAATTGGCGAACAGGACCCCCAGGGGGCTTCCCATCGCTACACCGTCGATTTGCTGGTACATATTCCCGCGGGGGCAGAGGAAAGGGGACTCCTTGGTACATAGTTCCAAGAGCGTCTTCAGGGCCTTCTCCGGGATGTCCAGTGGGGGCGTATTAGGGCCGGGAACTCCCTCCGCCCCATCATATCACAGATCCCTACTGCTACCTACCAGACCGCCAAGGCCCTGAACAAACTCCTCACCCCTTTTGTTCCTCGGCAATACAACCTCAACTCTGCTTATGACTTCCTAGAAATTCTACGAGATGCCCCCCCTGCTAACGACCACATCATCGCCTCCCTCGACGTAGAGAGTTTGTTTACCAACGTGCCCGTTGACAAGACAATAGATTTTATCCTACGTCGAGTTTACCACTGCCCTAATACGCCCCCACTGGACATCCCGGAGAAGGCCCTGAAGACGCTCTTGGAACTATGTACCAAGGAGTCCCCTTTCCTCTGCCCCCGCGGGAATATGTACCAGCAAATCGACGGTGTAGCGATGGGAAGCCCCCTGGGGGTCCTGTTCGCCAATTTCTTCATGGGAACTATCGAAGAGGAACTCCTGGCTGCCCACCGGCCCACTGTCTACTGCAGGTACATCGATGATATCTTCGTGCGGGTGAAGGACCTGGACGAACTCAGGGACCTCCAGCAGCGCTTCATGGCCGCCTCCGGACTCAACTTCACATACGAAGAAACCACCGATGGTCATCTACCCTTCCTCGACCTCCTTGTCTCCCTCCACGACCACGGCTTCAAAACTACAGTGTACACCAAACCTACTAACAATGGCCAATGTCTTAATGGGGAAAGTGAATGCCCTAAACGATACCATCAGTCCACCATCGCCGCCTATGTCAGGAGAGCCCTCACCCATTGCACCACCTGGAATGACACACACAATGAATTGGAAAGGCTCACCCAGGTCCTAGTCAACAATGGGTATTCCAACACTGACGTCACCAATGCCATCAACCACCACCTAGAAAAATGGTACAAACAAGACCCCCCTAGCACCAACCCGGCCAATGACATTACATTTTTCTACAGAAACTACATATCTTCCGACCACACAACAGACGAATCCATTATGAAAGAAATAATTCACAAAAACGTCCTCCCCACCAACCCTGACAATAAAATAAAACTCATTATTTACTACAAATCTCCTAAGACCTCCAACCTTGTCCTCCGTAACCGCCCCATTTCCACCAACCAACCGAAAGACGATCATGTGATATACCAGCATATTTGCACCTCTGGGGACTGTGGACCCCTATCCTATGTTGGAATGACACAGACTCGCCTTTCCCGTCGACTAACCCTCCACCTTCAATCTGGCGCTATAAAAGATCACTATCAAGCCCCCCACCATCTTGCCCTAACTCGCGCCGACCTAGACAAACAAACTACCATACTCGACAAAGAATCAGACCCCAGAAGACTAGCTATTTTAGAAGCTCTATATATCCAAACGCTCAACCCCAGCATCAACAACCAAACACAAGACCTTCAAATTCTTCCTTCAGGCAAACGCTACAGGCATACTGCCCTCGTTCCTCTCGCCCTGTGCCCCCCTCCCGTACCTTTCCGCGATCAGCACACTACTGACAACACCAACCAATCACAGCCACCCACAGCCAACAACCAACCACCGATAAGATTTAGTGCCCGTCTCGCGAATAGACTGCCTTCCACCAATGAACAGCCACCCCACACCCAGTAGCTCCGCCCACCTACCTATTCTTGATCCTCGAATTTTGTATAAATATGTTGCTTTGTCCTTATTCTAATCATTACCTGCCCATTCCCTGAAGATGCAAGATGTTTACTTGTGAAACGTTGGATCCACCATGAATTTTGCTAACCTGTTGTACCTCATCTCTGAACCCCAGAGGAAAATTGTTAGAAATATAGAAAGCTGTAACAATAAAATACTGAATGCTGAAACTGCAGTTACCTTTAACCTCGTCTGTTTAAAAGAGAATCTATTACCTGGCTATACTAACATATATATATATATATATATATATTGATTTATTTATATATTTAAAGTACCGGGTAACTAGATATATAATTGAAAATAGTAATTAAGGCTCACCTACAGTATTGATATTGGATTGGTAAGTGACGAGTTGGAAGTTCACCAGCTCTTATCCTGTGCAGTGATTTGGGTACTGGTAGGTCAAGCAATTCATATTTAAGATTTCTTTCATATGCACTTGTCTCAAAATGTAAGCTGCATATCATTGCATTAGCATCATTAATATAGTCTGCTCTCTTACAAAGGTGAATCCATTTCTTCTTTTATTTCGTCGTCTTTAGGAAAGTGGTGAAAAGTTATATGCTTATCACTTGCTTTTTTCCTATTTGAGAAACACCCAAACACTGCACAGTTGTTGGGCATGTCTGCACACTTGCTTATGCAAAGCAACACAGCAGAACATCGGGGCTATGCACAAAAATCTTCCCTTTATTCAGGAGAGATGGGCACGACCTTCACAAATCAAATGGGTGAAAACACTAAGGGAGTGAGGGAAGGGGTGTGTTTGACGTCACTGCGCGGGAAAGGCAAATTTAAAGACTCTGGTGGCAATACCTTGTACTCTTTACCTTGATGTCAACGGCACTATCTTTAGTCATTAGTGTACAGTCGCGCTAATAAGTGATTTCTCGGCACCAAGTAAGTTTTGATCAATAATTGGTATCCGCAATATGTAAGCTTAATTTATTCATACAGCCTAGAGTGAAATAGCCTATACCAACTTTTTCCAACACTTAACCACCCTATTCAACATCTGACAGACATTAATACTGCACAGAAAACCAGACTTAATGACAGCTGGGACATGACTTATTAGCGCGACCGTACCTCAAACCTAATTTCAAAAAGTTGCGGGGGGTGCTGCCCCCCTCAACCCATCCTGTATCCACTGGCAACACTCTAATGCAATGTGTTACTATATAAAATTACTAAATTAATATATTTACTGAGGCTCATTTCCCATTTTTAAATTTGTTTCTGGGGGCAGCAGACTCGATACAGAGCCCGAATAGGGAAAACTGCAATGGCACTTCATATGCAACTTGAAAATGTATTATTAATCCTAATATATTTTGTATTCGTCATTGCTTAAAAAAGTATGAGGATTAACCCGGGAACAGCGGGAAGACTCTTAAGAGTTCCCCCGGCGGACTGCGGGAAGACTCTTAAGAGTCAGGGGGGAAAAAAATCAATTTAACTCCTTGCGACATATATGACGCGATCGCCTCATATGAATAAGTCCACCAAAAACTCATATGACGCGATCGCATCATATGGACTTATCTCTATACCTCTCTAATAAGTTTATGACACGATTTTGCGTCATATGAGCTCAGTAAGTCTGATAAGTTACCATACGATAAAACCGTTGGTGGCAACCTCAGCCTCCTGCGATAATTCTAACGGCCGCAGTGTTGTTGTGAGTGTAGTGCGAGGCAGTGGCAATGATCCTGGGGATCCCGCCTCCTCGGACTTACTGGAACATAATATGACTGAGGGAGTTAAAACACCGAAAAAAAAAAAAAAAAAAAAAAAAAAAAAAAAAAATTTTGCCCCTGGGCCATGAAAAATATCACTCCTCTACCTCCCCTCCTTCCCCACTTTCCTCCCCTCCTTCAGTTATCACCTATTTTCCCTGTTATTCCCTTATTCTGTGATATATTTTTGTGCTAACATTAGCGAGTTGCAAGCAGGGCATTGTCATCACTGTTAGCAAGCGAGTGCAAGAGAGAAAGAGAGAGTATCGATCGACAGTGTCTCTCCAGACTTGGGGAAAAGTGGCGGGAAAGGAGGTTGCCTCAGCCATACATTATGTAACTCCCGGCCTGTATCGCCGATTTTGACCATCCAAACGCTGTTTCCACTTGTTTTATTGTTGTAACAGGTTAATACCTTTATAATCAACCTATAATAGGCACATATGGGGAAGTATTAATGCTATTTATGGTAAAATAAATATTTTAGTGATGGAAACAGCTCAAATACATGCGCACAGGCAGAGGTGTCTCATACCCCCCCAAGCGCACTTCAGAGGTTAAGTAATTGGGACTAGATTGAAATGAAGTCTAAAAGATATTATTGTTAAATTGACTTATTTTGATCTGTGTTAGTGGTGTTAGTAGTTTTTTTCTGGGTGTGGTGTCCCGGGTTCGAATCCGGGGAGGACCATATGCTCCATTAGTTTATTAAAGTACATTGGGGTTTGTAATTGATAAGTTAACCCGGGAACTGCGGGGAGACTCTTAAGAGTTCCCCCGGCGGACTGCGGGGAGACTCTTAAAAGTCAGAGAAAAAAAAAATCAACTTTTGACATCGAAAAAAAACATGTTTTTTTTATTTTTTTTTTTTTTATTTTTTTTTATTTTTTTTGGCCCATGGGCCATGCAAAATCTCAGTCCTCTACCTCCCCTCCTTCCCCACTTTCCTCCTCTCCTTCAGTTATCACCTATTTTCCCTGTTATTCCCTTATTCTGAGGTATATTTTTGTGCTAACATTAGAAATCCGGTTGCAGGGTGTGGTCATCACTGATAGCAAGCGAATGCAAGAGAGAGAGAGAGAGAGAGTATCGATCGACTGTGTCTCAGTGGCCTTGGGGGAAATTGGCGGGAAAGCAGCTTGCCTCACCCATACATTATACAACTCGCGGGCAATATCTCCGATTTTGACCATCCAAACGCTGTTTTCACTCGTTTTATTGTTGTTTCAGGTTAATACCTTTATAATCAACCCATAATAGGCGCATATGGATAAGTATTATTGCTATTAATGGTACCATGAATATTTTAGTGACGGAAACACCTCAAATACGTCAGCACAGGGGGACGTTTCCAATTACCCCCATGCGCACTTGTTAGGTTAAGAACGGGGTGTTACTTATATATTTTTCCACCACAACCGTATTTTGACAATTTTGTTTACTAAACTTTGGTGTCTACAGCTCCAACTTTATTACTTTATAGTCAGAAATTGCTAGTAGTTTATTACTGTTCTATTAATTATTTATTTATTAGTATTATTTATTTATTATTTAATATATATGCTTTCATTAATTTCATTGGAGGTGTTTGGTGGTGTAGTGAAATTATTAAAAAATATATTATAAATTTGTAATTTACCACTACTTACTCCCAGCAGTGAAGAGAGACTATCCTACACCATGGATGTGTCTGAGAACTCGGTACCGGTACAATCTTCACACTTCCACCGGGTGAGTTGTATTTAATGCTAGTTTATTTGTGTATTCAGTATAATGAAAAAACCTACAAACTTGATTTGTATTCATTTTTATTTTTTATTATTTTTTTGTCATTGGTAATATATTTAAGCTAGTTTGTGTATGAAAAGAAAAAGCCTACAAACTGAATTTTTTATATTTTGTTGTCATTGGTAAAATATTTATGCTAATTTGTGTATAAGAGCCTACAAACTATAATTATTATTGGTATTTAGCCCATTCCCCACTTTTACCATTATTTTATTATTGATTGGTATGTATAATTTTTTTTTTTTTTTCCATTGGTAAATATATCTTTTAGGTTTGAATTTTGAGTGGTCTGTTTTATCTATCATAATCGATTAGTTGCATTGTTTATTAATGCTGGGGTCACACATTCCCGTACATTGCTCCCGACAGCTCCCGTCAGGCGTAATCGCCAATTTTTGGTTCTGTCGGCCGTAGTCCCGCCGTGTACACCCGTATCACCACGATTATTGCATTTTCCCGACAGACGTACCGTGACGGGGCCATTGTTACGTCAGTCGTAATGAACTACGTACGTGTTTGCGACTTGCGTGAGCATGTCCCCGTTAGTCCGCATGGGCTGCCCGATTTGCGGAAACACAGGCCACGCCCATGCCACGCCCCCACAAGACCTGCGTAGCTGAGGCCGTATGTCTTTGGACTTTTTAGGACTTACCTCGACCGTTTCCGGACAATCGTTGGCACACCCCGTCTGTCCAAACACATACAAAGACAGTCTTTGTCAACCACGTAGGTCTGGGTTGGAATCTGGGAACTACAAAAGGGCAGGAATGGCCACACCATTGCCATTCCCAGTCCTTCATCGGCACCATGAACAACATCGCGGAATTCATCCTGGAGGAGTTCAATTTTATTAACTCCCTAATAACACCGGAGAACAGGCATAACACGCGGCTAATGCAATGGATCCTTTCCTACATCGAAATCTTGGAACTACTTGCAATAGCAAACTTCATCTATCAAGAGAACAAGGAAAGGAGCAAGAGGAGAGTGTGGGTGTGGCCATATCTGCAACGAAGGCTTGAACATGGCCATTATGAGAACCTGATGCAAGAGTTGGCCAGAGAATGTCCAGAACTATACAGGAACTTCACCCAGGTAGACAATTTTTTTTTATGAGATAGTGAAACGTGTCACCCCCCTCATTCAGAGGAAACCTACGTTCTGGCGAAATCCCATTCCTCCTTGTCTGAGGGTGGCCATCACCCTACGTTTCCTTGCTACGGGTGCATCCTATAAGAGCCTGCAATACTCCTTTCGGGTTGCCCACAACACCATCAGCCAAATTGTTCCAGACACCTGCCAGGCCATCATTTCTGTCTACGGAGATCAGGAGATAAAAACGCCACAATCGCCTGCTGAATGGAAGGAGGTTGCCAGCGGCTTTGAGGAACGATGGAACCTGCCGCATTGTGCAGGAGCCATTGATGGCAAACACATACGGATCCGCAACCCCGCCTTTGGTGGCACATATTACTTCAACTACAAGAAGTTTTTTTCCATTGTCCTGTTGGCAATTGTTGACTCCAACTACAAGTTCATCTACGTCGACGTTGGTGCCATAGGGTCAGAGTCTGATGGTGGTGGCTTTGCACACACCCGTCTGTCTAAGTTGCTTGATAGACAGAACGCAAAACTGCCCCCCGCCGAGGTCATCTCTACCGATCCCACTGGACCACCCACGGACTACTTCTTAGTAGGTGATGATGCATTCCCTCTGCGCGCCTACCTGATGAAGCCCTACCCCCAACAATCCCTAATGAAAGCTGAACGAATCTACAACTACAGACTCAGCAGGGGATTGTCAGTCAGTCAGTCATAGAGGAGGGTCACATCCGTTGCGGTCCGGGATTTTTCGACTATCCCGCGGGATACTGGTTAGTAGTGACGTTATTGGAGAGAAAGATCTCCCACGCAACCAAATGTGGTGAAAATTCGAACCTGAGCAGTGTTGAATCAAGTTGATAGGTAAATATGAAAATTAAAATAGATAATAATAATAATAACTATATAAATACTATATTATACAGGTATAGGTAGCCTGGAAAGTTCGTTATTTTCCTAGAGTGCCGTATATTCCGTTAAACAGTCGACCAAAAACGGGAAAAGTGGTTAGGGCAGTGAGAATTCTGTTTCATAAGATAATTATTGAAAGTGTTACTTAAAGTTACTTAAAGTTTAAACATAACGAGTGTAAACGAGTGGCACCCCCCCCCCCCCCACAAACTGCGTAACAAACACCTCCTTGTCCTCCAAGCCCCCCCCCCCCCTCTCTCTCTCTCTCTCTTCTCTCAAATGTGGTGAAAATTCGAACCTGAGCAGTGTTGAATCAAGTTGATAGGTAAAATATGAAAATTATAATAGATACTATATATACTGTAGGTAGCCTGGAAAGTTCGTTATTTTCCTAGAGTGCCATATTTTCCACTAAACAGTCGACCAAAAACGGGAAAAGTGGTTAGGGCAGTGAAAATTCTGTTTCATACGATAATTATTGAAAGTGTTACTTAAAGTTACTTAAAGTTTAAACATAACGAGGGTAAACGAGTGGCACTCCCCCCCCCCCCACAAACCGCGTAACAAACACCTCCTTGTCCTCCAAGACCCCCCCCCCCCTCTCTCTCCCCCATGTAAGGGCGGGTGGAAAAACAAAAACAAAAACAAAAAAACAAACACATTTTTTTACCAGAGACAACTGTACGAGTTGTAAGATGAATATACACATCCATGAAGGCACCGCATGTCGGATATGCAAGCAACCATATCACTGGATTTGCATAGGATTGACACCAATAAATGAGGCGTACAATACAAGAGGGAAGAACCTCCATTTCTGCGATAGTTGTTTCGATATCACATGGCAAGTCATACAGACTGTAGAAAATACAGAAGTACAAGATAGACGGAAATATAGCCAAGACATAGCTACCTTTCACAGAAAATGGGGAACTATTGGGGCCTCAGGGCCCATATAAATATCACAACCCACACACGCACACCTTCCCATGATAATGCCCACATTGCCTCCTGCACATCAACACACATCGCCTGCCGAACAACAACCTTTCGCACCCTACATATACACAAACCCTGTCGCACATCTCCCCACACCTCCCCAGACCCAGAAAACACCCACATTAATCCCATCTATGGCCATTGACCACCCTACTGCTGTTGATCAAATAAAATTGCAGGATGAACGTAGGATGCAACAAGCCCCCATATGAGGCTCCCCTTCCTCATCGTCTCCCCCCTCACCACTGCCACCTGCCCACCTACAACCGACCCGTAACTCCACCCCCCTGCAGGCCTCACCCACCTATACACCAAGCCCACTATCACCCACAACCACACTTAGCTCACCACATAACCCCTTGCAGCCCCAGCCACACCTACTGGGGTTGTCTACACCAGTGTGCAGATATTATCTGGAAAGAAGGTGCTACTTTGGTCAAAAGGGCGAATATAATGGGAATTCATGTAGATTTGCTCATCCCAAAATTTGCAACAACATAACCAGTCATGGAAAATGTAGATTTGGTAAAACCTGCAAATACCACCACCCATCCCTTTGCAAGACATCACTTGAGAACAAGACCTGCTACAATATGAAATGCCCAGCTTTTCATATTAAAGGGACTTGGAGATATGCTAGACCTAACACGAATGGTAGCCCAAAAAACTCTCTAGCTATGCGAGGACGAGACAGAGGAAAAAGGCAAGGAGGGAAAGGGCAGATGAAGATGAAGAGACTGAGGGAGATGGAAGAGCACATAGAACACCTCGAGCACCTCCTGGCCTCCCAAGAGTGGCCAATACATCCCGAAGACTATTAGGTACACATAGTACTCCAAACAATCCCTCCCCAATCTTGTTTGCAAATATCCAAGGCCTAAAAAAATAGAACCACGAACAAAGTACCATTTATTAGGGGCCTGCTAGAAGAAGGAAACGCTATATTTGCGGCTCTCACAGAAACTCACATTAAAGATCAGGAAGATAGTGAGGTATGGATTCCTGGTTACAACCTACATAGGGCAGACAGAACGCATAGATCACATGGAGGTGTAGCCTTGTACATCCATGACTCACTGATATGTACTGAATTCCTAAATAACAGTAATGAAGTGGTGGAAATACTTGGAGTTAAAATAGAATCCCTAAATTTAGCAGTTATTGTTACATACAGGCCTCCAGACTCATCCCGAGAAGAATTCAAAACCCAGCTCAACAAAATAAAATCAGAAGTGGAAACCCTGGGGAACCCAACACCAAATATTATATGGCTAGGAGACTTTAACCTACCAAACATTAAATGGAGACAACTAGAAAACCAGTTAGTGGCAAATAACACCGGAGAAGCAAATACTAATACGAGAGAGCTTTTTGAACTTTGTGATTTTTTTAGTCTTACCCTACATATTGCTGAACCCACACGGGAAAACAATATCTTAGACCTGGTCTTCACTAACAACGACTCTCTAGTACACAGCATTAACATATCGGACACAACATACTCAGATCATAAATTAATTGAGATCAAAACAACCTTAGAAAGTGTACAGACAACCTCAGAATCGAGAACAAAAACCGGCCCCTTCAGTAAATTTAACTTCAATAACAAAAACATTAGGTGGGAAGAGGTAAATCAAGAAATGGAGGAAATAGACTGGGAAGATTTAATGGATAACCTGACACCAGCAGAATGTCTAGTCTTAATAACAGAAACCATGACCCAAATCTGTAGCCACCATATACCTGCAAGACAAACAAAACGAAGAAGCAAACAAGATCGGGAAAGGAGGAGGCTGTACAGAAGAAGAAAATTACTCACACAAAGATGCACACATCAAAATCTACAGGATAGGCAAAAGGTCGAAATAGATAGAGAAATTGTGGAAATTGAACAAAGGCTAAGAATATCATATGAACTACAACATATGGAAGAGGAGAGGAAAGCTATTGCAGGTATAAAGGAAAATTCCAAATATTTCTTTTCATACGCCAAACAAAAGGCTAAAACAACATCAAAGATCGGCCCACTGAGCAAAGGGGACGGCTCTTTCACAGGGGACAAAAAGGAAATGAGCGAACTCTTAAGCAGGCAGTATGAAATGGCATTCAGTGAGCCTGATGAAACAAAAGTCATCAGAGACCAAAATATATTTTTCATGGAAACCTCCCCCACGGAAACCCCTCAGATGCTGGATATTGATTTCGGTCCAAAAGACATAGAAGAGGCCATTTCCAACATGCCATCCCACTCGGCACCAGGCCCGGACTCATGGAATTCGATCCTAATGAAAAAATGTAAGGAAAACCTCTCAAAACCCCTGGCTATAATGTGGAGAAGGAGTCTAGACACTGGTGACATACCAGATAGCTTGAAAAACGCAATAATTGCCCCACTGCATAAAGGAGGGAGTAAAGCACTACCAAAAAACTACCGCCCGGTAGCTCTAACCTCTCACATCATTAAAGTTTTCGAGCGAGTCCTGCGAAGCAAAATTTCAACATTCATGGAGGCAAATGAACTACACAACACCGGTCAACATGGGTTCAGAGCGGGAAGATCATGTCTCTCACAACTTTTGGAACACTATGACAAAATTCTTAAAGCGCTAGAAGAAAAGAAAAACGTGGATGTCATTTACACCAATTTTGCTTAGGCATTTGATAAATGTGACCATGGTATAATAGCCCACAAACTGAAAGCAAAAGGTATAACTGGGAAAATCGGACGGTGGATATACAATTTCCTCGTAAACCGAAAAAATCGGTACCAGTAAACCAAGTCACTTCTGAGCCTTCGGATGTCAAAAGCTCAGTGCCCCAAGGAACAGTGCTAGCGCCCCTTCTGTTCCTCATACTAATTTGCGACATAGATACCAACACCAGACACAGTACGGTGTCGTCTTTTGCTGATGACACAAAATTAAGCAAGATAGTAAACACACAAGAGGACACGGGCCGACTGCAGGAAGACATGAATGTAGTGTTCCAGTTGACCAGGGAAAACAACATGCAATTCAATGAGGAAAAATTCCAATTAATACGGTACGGAGATAATAATGGTGTTAAAGAAATTACAAATTACTTAACAGAAACTAACCACATACTAGAACGGAAAGACAGTGTGAAAGACTTTGGGGTATTAATGTCTGGAAATATGGGTTTCAAAGTACATAACCAGGTCAAAGTGGCGGCTGAGAAACGTCTAACGGGTTGGATTCTGCGTACTTTTAAAACACGCGGTGAATTGCCTATGATAACGCTCTTCAAATCTCTAGTGCTACCGCGGCTTGAATACTGTAGCGTATTAACATCCCCATACAAAGCAGGTGAAATAAATGACGTAGAGAGTGTACAAAGAAATTTCACTTCGCATATAAGTTCGATAAAACATCTACACTATTGGGAGCGTTTAAGAGCACTGAATCTGTACTCACTGGAACGTAGAAGAGAACGTTACCTAATAATATACACATGGAAAATCGCAGAGGGTTTAGTACCAAACCTACATACTCCGATAGTCATGAAATTTAGTGATAGGAGAGGCTGGGAATGCGAAATCCCCCGGATGAATAACAGGGGTGCTATGGGCTCTCTGCGAGAGGGCTGGTTATCACACAGAGGCCCACGTCTCTTCAACAAACTCCCACGGCGAGTAAGAGACATGAGGGACATCTCGTTAGACAACTTCAAGAGAGCCCTAGATGTCGAACTGCAAAAAGTGCCAGACGAGCCCATCCTCGCAAGGGAGCGAGCTGTCGCTTCAAACAGTCTACTGCACCAAATCACCATCCATAACAAGGGGCATCGCGCTCCTTGGTGCCGCTAGAGGAGTGGCGAACACATCCAAAGGTATCCAAAGGTAAGGGGCCGCCGGACGGTAGAGAACGCCTTTGGCATTCTCGCCAACCGCTTCCGAGTATTACACACTGCAATATCTGTGAGACCTGAACGTGCAGAGGTTGTTGTGTTGGCCTCATGCATTCTGCACAACATCCTACGAGGACAAAACCCACCCCGAACATAGGTAGATCAAGAGGACCCAGACACCCACCAACTCATACCTGCCGCCTGGAGGAATGACCCACCTGTAGGAACCAACATCCCAACCGTGAGCCGCAATACTGCAACCAGGCTTGCCAAAGAACAACGGAACTACCTCAAGACATACTTCCCTTCCCCTCAAGGATCTGTGGCTTGGCAGGATGACACTATTTAGGTTAGTTATATCTACTTTAATACTTCATTGACATTTTTAAGGTTTTCCCCTGTTTACTTTGTTTTTTGCTTTATATTTCAGTTTCATCTTACATTTAACTTATCGAGTCTTTGGCAGTTTGCTTTGTATTGTACTTTTATTTGTTACTTTTGATTTTCTTTAAGTTTGTAGGTTCTTCCATGTTTTGTTTATTTTATATTTTGATATTTCCTTTAATTACTGCATTTGTTCCCTGCTTACTTTATTTTTCATCTTTTACTTTTACATTTCATTCAAGTTTTTAATTTTTTCCATGTTTCATTTGTTTTGTACTTTATGTTTTATATTTATATTTCATTTAAGTTTTCAAGGTTTTCCATATTTATTATTAACCATATTATCAGTATTGCGTTTCAGTTACTCATTTCATTTTTATTCTTACTCATTACTTTCATTATATATTTCATTTGTCATCTTAATAATAAATAATTTAGCTACAATATTGGAAATAGAAACACACACGTCATTACAAACAGACATATATTGTTAAATACAATTTCCATAACAAGAGAGACTAGGATGGTTGCTGCTGGAAGGTTCTTTTTATCGTTCCTACGTGGGGGTCTCCAGGCTCTGCTCGCCGGGATCGATGGAGTGCGCGGGCGTGCCTGCAGGTGATCGCCCTGCCGCCGCCATCAGATCCACGCAGAAACTGGAGGAGGCAAACTGGGAGAGGTCGAACTGCAACAGTGAATGGGTTGGTGTGGAGGCACCAGGTGGCAGGAAGGTGTGAGGGGGTGTCGCTGCAGCTGCCAGCCGCAGAAATGTCTGCAAAGCTGCCACCTGGTGTGCAGGAAAGACGAAGCCAGCAGCAGGCCTGGGCTGGGTCGGCAGGGGGTGAGGCAGGGTGCTTGCCAGAGTGCCCTGGTACAACACCGGTTGACCCTGGACGCCTGCCACTGTGGTTGCCGGAGGATGCTGCTTCTGCTAGTCCTGGGGTTGGGTTTGTGGCGCCGGAAAGCCAAAGTTCCGGTATGCGTGGAGCATTAAGTCTGGACCAGGCTTGGCGACTCCCTCCTCATGGGCATTTCGGAACCGGTGGATGGCTGCGATGAGTTCCATCTTCACTGCGGTGTTGAATGATGCCGGCAGCCCCACACAGTCGTTGGCCATGCCATCCAGGCAGGCGCGCCAATACTTTACTTCAGGCTCCTCAACCACATCCATGACCCCACCCAGGTTGTGGCGCACCTTCTCCGCAGTTTCTATGAGCTGGTTTGGGAAAAAGGAAGAAGAGAACATTAACACATTGCACAACACACGAAACATAACATATTTCAATATTTGACCAATTAGGAATTTTAACAAATAAAATGTTGTGGTATTCTGGGAAGCCTAATATGTTCAAAGTTATTGTTGCTATTATGGTGTGAACTGATGACATTTTTAGTACTTTACCATAACTTAATGTTATTCTAATCATTTTTAAAACAGAAACACATTTTCTAATAATAGCCTGGAATTGAAATGGGTTGCCTACAATGAAAATGAAACTAATATTTCCTCTAGTCACTTTCTCCAGGGTTCCGTGTGCTGTGGCTCCAGGAACAGCACCAGGAGGCTTCCCCTTCTTCACCATCCGCGCAGGCCTGGAGATGGCGGGGGTGGTGTCCTCCTGACTGCCGGCAGAGGGGTCATCACCATCGTCTGTGTCAGGTGCTGGGGCGGGGTCAGGCACAGGAGCAGGCTCAGGGTCGGCAGCTTGGGCAGCAGACTGTGGGGACATGAATGTATAATTAGTAACATGTACATTATGTATCAACTGTAAAATACCATTCAACATAACCATTCATCCTTGTAACCTTTAAATAACATGAATAAACTGCTTTGTGTTATTATTTGTTTCATTAACAAAAATGTTAGGTAATATATATATATAGGTTATATATAGTTATGGTAAAGTACTAAAGATTTCAGCAGTTCACACCATAATAGCAACAATAACTTTGAACATATTAGGCTTCCCAGAATACCACAAATTTATTTTATACATTAGGTTATATATATATATATATATATATATATATATATATATATATATATATATATATATATATATATATATATATATATTTAAGGCTATAAACTTAAGTGAACAAGTAAATTGAAACAAATATTTGCATCATTATAAGCTAAGTAATTCAGAAAAAGACAAAAACCTGTCACTGTCCTGAGGACGCCAAACCTCTTGGCTTCCTATCGCTCGCCAGGAAAATATTGACACCTGGATGTGGTTGTCGAATGAATAGTGAAAGGGTTGGCAAACATAAAAAATATACACGTACCTGAGGCATACCAAGTGTCCGGGGCTTCCTTTGGCACATGATGTGTGCCTTCAGGAAGCTAAACATGGTGACGATCCACTTCTCCCTCTCCGTCATCCTGCGGGCCCCATCACCACTTTTCTGCTTGGAGAGCCTGCCGAACCTGGAGCGGAGAGAGGAGTACCACGTCTGGAAGTCCTCGGTGGCGATGGAGGGGTGCATACTGGCTGCCTTCTCCACCCAAACATGTTCAATGTGTTCCTTCTGCTTGTGCCTGGGATTACCCTTATCATATATATAAGGCACCTCGAACTCCAGCCACTCTCCCAGCATTCGCTCCGTCTCCTCCGGCAGGATAATGTTGGTGCTCTTTCAGCGGCGTTTTGGCGGTTGTTGTTGCTGTGCGCCGCCGGAAGGTGCAACGGCATGGTCGTCCTCCTCGTTGTCGTCGTCAACTGTCAACCTCATCCTTGACGACATCCTCCATGACCTCTGCACTCTCGCCGACGTTGATTACAATTTCATCGGGGTCAGCCGAGGTGGACGAGGTGGCAGGAAGAGAAGTGGCAGGCGGAGAGGAGACAGCCGGATAGGTGGCAGGCGGAGAGGTGGTAGGCGTCGAGGGGGCCGGCGGAGAGGTGGCAGGCGTCGAGGGGGCAGGCGGAGAGGTGGCAGGCGTCGAGGCGGCAGGGGAAGGCTTCCTGGCCTTCTTCATGTTCCTCTTCAGCATGGTGATGGACGGCAGGGCAGGTGAAGCGTGCAGAGGGTGGCAGGGTGGCAGGGTTGGCTGGAGGTGGTGGTGGTTGCTTGTTCGGTGTGGTGAGAGGTGTGACGGCAATGCCTCCCGCCGGTCCTTATATACCCCCCCGTACAACGTTGCCGCATCTTCCCGCCAACCCGCAGTGCGGCGCTGTTGCCAGATGCGCCCGGACGAACGTAAATTTCCCGTTTGACGGGAATTTTTTACGATTGACGGGAGCCGCTTACGTCTGACGGCAGAGCGTTTTACGTCTGACGGGGCTGCTCCCGTCAGACGGCCATTATGGCCGGTCGGTCGTAAAATTTCCCGACTTTTGACATACGGGAGCGCGAGCCACGACCGTGATTTGAATTTCAAAAGATACGGCGCGGCCTAGTCCGCGCCCAGCACCTCCCCAACCTGCGTGGCTACTCCCGTCATGCGTACCAACCCCCCAGACTGTACACAATTTCACTTTCGTTTTGCGTAATATGCCCTTACGTTTTACGTAATCGGTTGCCAACTACCAATAAACCTTCGTACTGGAGCAGTCGGGAGCATATACGGGAATGTGTGACCCCAGCATAACTGTCAAAGTTTGAGAATGTAGATGCGTATTAAGATATAGTAGTATAGTATGTATATGTAAGGCATTAACCTAACAAACTTAGACCTATAGTTTCTTTTCAGCTGACGGCAAATATAATCCTTTAGTAGAACATTTTGATACTGTACAGTACTTATGGATAAATATTATCTTGCAAAGTTTTTATACTTGACTAAATTTAATTAAACAAACTTTCATAATAGCAAAGTATTTAAGATATAAAACTTTTAAACTAACTCAAAATTTACTTTTGAAACTTGTAACTACTCTTTTAAGATTAAACATTATCGAAACTATGATGCACTAAGGACTCTGCCCTGCTGACTCTGCCCCTCAAGTGCTGCACCCTGAAGTTGTAAGTACTGTAGTCTATTTGTAATAGTCTACTTTCAGTTGAAAACCAAAATTGGTTGATATTTCGGTTTATATAAATGTTATTTATTTTTCCTTGCTAACTCTAAAGCTTTAAATTCCCAAGACTCCCTTAGAGGTGAACTTGTGCAGTTTGCATTAGAAAAATGCCATCCTAAAGCAGGTTCCTAAATTGCGGGGTTGCTATCGCACTAACGTTCTCAAGAGTCGCTGTACTTCTGGGCGGAAACCTTTAAATCTAAACTAATGGAGCTAAACATTAGAAAGAAGAGTCTAGAAGAAACAAAATATTGTACGGTTTTTCATTTGTAGTATCGGTATAATTTTTACTCCTGGCAGAGAAGATGGATAGGCCTACTGCATAATCGGAGTGTAGGAGAAGCTGGTACCCTCGAGTGTTTGAGATCCTGGTCGCTGTCCTCTGTGATGGACTCCCCTCTGTGTGTGTGGACGCTGCTGCCCTGTCCTCTGGGACCCGATCTGTTTTGGATGCAGCGTAGGGCATGGTATTGGGGCTCGGTGACTGAACGTGGGACTCTACCACTCTACAGACTAATCGGTTAGTATTTTGATAAGTTTGGTATTTTAACTTTGGTGATCCTTGTACAGTTGGCCACATAAGTTATGTTTCTAGTTATGATTTTGATTATTTTTTTCTTTTTACTGTGTTCGTATATGTTTTAGTTTGTTTATTTTGCAAGTTTTAAATTATAATATGCTAGTAAAATGAGTGCATGAATGGAGTAGCAATTTACACCCTAT
The DNA here is from genome assembly GCA_037953745.1 of Lithodes maja. Taxonomy (NCBI): domain Eukaryota; kingdom Metazoa; phylum Arthropoda; class Malacostraca; order Decapoda; family Lithodidae; genus Lithodes; species Lithodes maja. The sequence goes on from JBAKBP010005374.1 coordinate 63,246, forward strand.
TTGGATAGACAAAAGCACTTGACTAAATCGCTATGTGAAAAAAACTTGGGCAAAATAATTATACATAAATAAAAACTCAATCCACCACATTTGGATAGACAAAAGCACTTAACTAAATAGCTATGTGAAAAAAATGCTTGCGCAAAATAATTAGAAATAAAAACTCAATCCACCACATAGGGTGTACAGTAAATTACTACATGAACAACAAATTAGAGTATAAAATCTTAGGATAGGAAATGGCACAGAATCCATATAACCAATATATTTTTTCTACTTTTATTACAGCGCAAGCAGACCTAGGAGTATGGTACCTGGATTCAACGATGGTCTACCATCTACCGGTCTACTACCGGTACTCTACAGGACTACAGTACTATCTTCAATGGACTACTACTACAGGACTGGAATGAACTACTGTTTGGGGAACAACAACAACTACTACCACTACTTCCCTACAAGACTACTAGGCCTATTCGGTTAGTATTTTGTTTATTTTAAGTTTAGCAGTCTTTGTACAGTTGTCCATCAAAGTTATTCCTTGTGATGTTTTTAAGTCTTGATGGTGTAATGGATAATGTTTAAAATCTGAATGTGGTAACTGGGTTCGAATCCCGGTGGATCACATGCTTTCATTAATTTCTTTGAGAGCTGTTTGGTGTTGGAGTGAATTATTAAAGAAATTATCAGTATACTACCTACCTATGTTCACCTATGTGGAGTTCGCCACTCTTGCTAGTGGCACCGAAGAGCGCACCACCCTTCGTTGTTGTTTGAGAATTGGTGCAGCAGACTATTCGAAGAGGTGGAGCGCACCCTTGTGAAGATGGGCTCGTCTGGCAATTTTTGTAGTTCGACATAGAGAGCTCTTTTGAAGCTGTCTAACGAGACACCTCTCATGTCTCTCAGTCGCCGCGGGAGTTTGTTGAAGAGACGTGCTCCTCTTATGTGATAACCAGCCCTCTCGCAGAGAGCCCATAGCCCCCCGATTTATCATCTTGGGGATATAGCATTCCCAGCCTCTCCTATCATTGAATTTCATTGTTATTAGTGAATGTAGATTTGGTACAAAACCCTCTGCGATTTTCCACGTATATATTATTAAGTATCGTTTCCTTCTACGTTCCAACGAATATAGTTTGAGTGATTTTAAGCGATCCCAATAGTGTAACTGTTTTACTGAGTTTATATGTGAGGTGAAGTTCCTTTGTACACTTTCTAAGTCATTAATTTCACCTAATTTGTATGGGGATGTTAATAAGTTACAGTATTCTATCCGCGGTAGCACCAGGGATTTGAAGAGTGTTATCATAGGCAATTCACCACGAGTTCTAAATGTTCGTAGAATCCAACCTGTTAGACGTTTCGCAGCTGCAACTTTGACCTGGTTATGTACTTTGAATCCCATATTTTCAGACATTATCACCCCAAGGTCTTTCACATTGTCTTTACGTTCTATTATGTGATTGGATTCTGTTATGTAACTTGTGCTCTTTTTACCTAAATCCTTATCTCCGTATCGTATTAATTGAAATTTGTCTTCATTAAATTGCATGTTATTTTCCCTGGTCCACTGGAACACCTTCTCTATGTCCTCTTGCAGCTGGTCCGTGTCTTCCTGTGTCTTTACTATCATACTCAGTTTCGTGTCGTCCGCAAAGGACGATACTGTACCATGTCTTGTGTTGGCATCTATGTCACTTATTAGAATGAGGAAAAGAAGGGGCGCTAGTACTGTTCCTTGGGGAACTGAGCTTTTGACGTCTGAAGGCTCGGATGTTACTTGGCTTACTGCTACTGATTGTTTTCGGTTCACGAGGAAGTTGTATATCCACCTTCCGATTTTACCTGTTATCCCTTTTGCTTTTAGTTTGTGTGCAATAATACCGTGATCACATTTATCAAATGCCTTAGCAAAATCGGTGTAGATGACTTCCACGTTTTTCTTTTCTTCTAGGGATTTAAGAATTCTGTCTTAGTGTTCCAATAGTTGCGAGAGACATGCTCTTCCTGCTCTGAACCCATGTTGACCAGTGTTGTGTAGTTAATTTTTTTCCATAAATGTTAAGATTTTGCCTCCCAGGACTCGCTCGACAATTTAAATGATGTGGGAAATCAGAGCTACCGGGCGATAGTTTTTTGGTAGTGCTTTACTCCCTCCTTTATGCAAAGGGGCAATTATTGCGTTTTTTAAACTATCCGGTATTTCTCCAGTGTCTAGACTCCTCCACATTATAGCCAGGGGTTTTGAGAGGTTTTCCTTAAATTTTTTTATTAGGATTGAACTCCACGAGTCAGGGCCTGGTGCCGGTACTATTCATCTTTATAGCATAAATACGCGGAATTTTGGTGAGCGTATCCTAGGTTCAAATCCTTGGAGTGCCACAAGTTGGTTGGTGAAAAAATATGGATAAGGAGTTGAGTAATCTTCAGATAACTACTGTACTGCATAATAAATCTTAATGTGCACATTAAATTTAACTGTAGATCACATGGGACCAGAAGCTATTTGGGCAACTGTACATACTGTATTGTTAAGTTTCTTTGTTTAATGTAAAATGGGAAGTTTCCGTGAAAGTATTAATTTAGTTTGATTAATATTTGATTAGTTCTTCTACCTTTATCTTGTCGTCCCAGTTTTAGTCAGTTTATTTTGAAAGTTTTACAATTTAAGACATAATAGTTTTAAAAAATGCAACTACATTTACAATAGAGTATGTACAGTTGTCCACATAACTTCTGCTATAGATTTGATTTTATAAGACTAAATACTATCTACTGAACTCTCAAGTCAAACTTTTTTTTTCAGAGTTTAATTAAGTGGACTCCTTCCTTCCTCATGAACCCATTACTTTGGCAATTTTAAGAACTTTTACCCCATATTCAATATTATGACTCATTGTGCCATTTATCCAGCTTTTCTGCCAGCCAATACTCATTTAGAGGGAACCACCCTTATGTCTATAGATTATATTTTTTTTTTTTTACAAAAAGTGAGTATTTTTAAGCTTCAAGGTCTAGGGACCAACTATATATATCTCTTCTTAATGTAAAATGGAAAGTTTCAGTGAAAGTATTCATTTAAAGTTTGATTAATATTTGATTAGTTCTGCCTTTATCTTGTGTTGTCCCAGTTTTAGTTTGTTTATTTTGAAAATTTTAAAATTTAAATGCTACTAGTATTAACCCGGCCAGTCCCAGCGATGCGTCTGACGAGTCACCTATGTATGTAACGCCAAACCTCAGCGACTCGCCTGACACGTCACCCTTATAGCTCAGTCGTAAGGCTCAGATTGGCTCTACCTAGAGGGCTCAGATTTGTATGGGAACTGTGTAAGTATCCCACGCACCCATGCCGATGGTTGAAAATTCTCAAAGTCCAACCCCGTGCGCGTGAGCGTGCAAAAACATGTTTTTTGGGGGAAATTGCCTTCAATTTTTTACTCTTGTAAAATCCGTTTTCGGGGGCTCTGTAAGACCATTTGTTGAGCTTTTTGATCGGTTTTTCGTGGTTTTTCCTTCATTCCTAACCCATTCGCTATTGTTTCTGGGAAAAAAATCTTTTCAAAACCGGCTGGTCCCTGGTGGTACATTTATTAATAACTAGCTGGGGCTCACTGGGTTAATGTATTTTATACTTTAAGAGATATATATAGTTTGCTCCCTAGACCTTGAAACTTAAAACTATACCCCAAGACTCTGTAAAAAAAAAAAAAACACATTTCTATGGACATATGGGCGGTTCCCCCTAAATGAGTCCCTATTGGCCAGCAGGAAAGCTGGATAAATGGCACAATGAGTTATAATATTGACTATGGGGTAAAAGGTCTTAAAATTACCAAAGTAATGGGGCTATTCATGAGGGAGGAAGGAGTCCACTTCATAAAATGCGGAAAAAAAGGTCAGTAGATAGTATTAATCTTATAATAATAGTAATCTATACCCTGTTTATTATATAGGTATGCTAGAAATTGTTTTATCAATCCAGTTACTGTACCATTCCCCTTCTATCTATTCTATATTTATTTTAGTTTTATTGAGTTGTATTGTCTGTAATTCGAAAAGGACTAGAGCAAATGAGATGTAAATTTCTACCCATTCCCTGGCTGATGGTTTCGAAATCTTATAATTATAGAGATTAATGTTCAAGATGTTCTGCATAGTTGTTTGGAATCCTGTATAGGTTATAGCTACCAGTATAATTTGACTTATTGAGCTATAGATGTTGATGGTAAAGAATTATGGGTCACTTTTAATGAAAATAATTATTTTAGAGTATAAAAGTTTTGTTTGTAATTTGAACGGTAACTTTTGAGTTATTTTTTAATTTTAAGAAACTTTAAAATTAATAATCCAACCTCCCTAAACAAAATCCGTGAAAAAAAAAAATGCATTTAAATTTATCGGAAATTATGTTTTGGAAACAAAACTTATGATCGGACTATAAGTGGCGATCTCAAATCCAAAACCTTGACAAGTGAAGCAGCCCTAAACAGGGTTGCCTGGAATGCCGCCATTAGGACAAGAGACTGAAACTGCACGTATGTGTGGAGCATTCGGTCTTAAAATTGTATGCATGTATATCCACATTTTATACCATGGAATCCACTAACCTATTTGTCTACGCTTCACAGCACAAGGATCGTACAGCCGACCAAGACCTTCCCAACGTCTCAAGATTATCTCCAGCTCATCGTCTCAAGATAAGAACCTTCGCCAAATCAACGTCCGAAGATAAACGTCGCTACTCTCTCCAATCGTCTTGCTTCAATCTCCAATCTACAATCTTCTACAACTCTGCACTACACGTCGCTTCTGTCGCTAAGGTTGGTGTTTTAGATAGGATATATTATAAAGTTATGCTGGATTTGTTGGATGTAAATTAACGGCCCTTGTTGAAATTAGTCTGACAATGTTGGTTAAGAATGATCCGCTCCCCCTCCTCCTCCCTTCCCCCCTATCAAAGTAGAAGTAATAATGAGAGAAATTTATAGATAAATATATAGATAATTAAATGGTTAAACTTGCAAAAAAAAAAAAAAAAAAATGACGAAGACCATAAATTATAAAGGGCAAAGAACTAATCAAAATTGCTGTGGAAATAATTCTTCATACAAATTATATAAAAAATAATAATTAAATTTACTGAATTTCGGTGTGAGCATCCTAGGTTCGAATCCCTGGGCTGCCACATGTATTTGTTGGTTTCAATAATAATTAAACTGAAACTTTCAATGTGGTCTAAAGTAATTTTGCGTTAAAATTGCTGATAGTTTGTTATAGAATTGGCTTTAAAGTTTGTGGCAAAGTATAAAATATTATTAATCTACTTGATATCTAAAGTGGGCAATAGAGCAAACTTTGGTTGGATACTGTATACAGCAATGAAATAAAATGACTGTGCAATGAAGTAGAATATTTAAAAGAAGTTTTGCAAATGTTTGGTATTGCATTTTCCAATAAAGTTAAAATTAATATATAAAACTATAAAGTAACTCTAAAAGTTACTGTTCAAATTAATATAACAAACTCTTAATAATTATCTTAACTCGCTAAACAAAATGTGTGTGGAAAAATTAATGTAAATATGTGGGAAATTAAACTTTGAAAACTACAAACTTATAATATTGCGAAATAAAATTAACTTGCACCGAATTGGAATAAGTTAGTTTAAAAAAAAATCCAAAATCTTGGCTATTGCATAAGTAAATTAACAGTAGAAAGTAATCTCTGGTCCCACAGTACGGTAACTTTATCTATAGACTCTGTACTTTTAACTTTATCTATATACATACTCGGTCACAGTGTTGGTGGTGTAATGGTTAAAGTGTCTAAAAAATTGATAAGGTGATAACCCAGGTTCGAATCCCAGTCGAACACATATGCTTTTAAAATGTAAAACTTGCAAACAAAGTAATTAATTTAATTACAGAGTTTGGTGTGGTGAAATTAATCAAATATAGATTACTGTATGTATTGAGTGGCATATTTGCTTATATTTTATTACTTAGTTTGCTCTCTAGACCTCAATCGAGCTTAAAACCAAGAACCCCTTGTACATTTTTTGATAGAAAAATTTCTTACTTAGTTTGCTCTTTAAGACTTCACTAAAGGTTTAAAAACAAAAAATGCTCTCAAAGACTTAACTAAAGCTTTAAAAAAAATAAAAAAATGTTTGCGATAGAAATATTTCTTGGTTTACTCTATAGACTTCAATCAAGCTTGAAATAAAGAACCCCTTCTACATTTTTCGATAGAAAAATGTCCCTATTTTTATTATAATCTGTGCCCATGACGGCAACTTGATCACCAGTACATGTTCAAGAAAGTATCGGCCGCTAATACCGAGCTATGAAGGGAACGCGGCAAATAGGAGTATTGACTTGGCGTACTATAATTTATTTTTAGTATATTCTGGCCCTACGACAGCAAACTGTTCATCGGTAAATGTTAGAGAAAGTATCGGCCGTTAGTACCGGACCTTTCATGAAGGGAGCGCGGCGGATATGATTATTGACGTTGAAAGTGACGGTCTGTCCCGTGGCGCCCTGAATCTTCCCCCTCCCTCCCCATTTTCATTACAATCTCCAAATCCAGCCTAACGTGATATATCCTCTATAAACATGAATGTAGCCAAATGATATGCTTACAGGGTAAACTTTAAAATGATAACCAGTTCGGAACATGTTAGGATAGTTTAAACGGTGTGTGATAGCGATGGAATAGGTATGGTTACGAAGGATTGTAATATTTTGGCATGATTTGATAGCTTAATGCTTAAACAATGAGCTTTAATGTTAATGTTCTTGATAGCGTAATGCATAACTGCGCGGAATTTTGGTGAGTATCCAAGGTTCGAATCCTTGGAGTGACGCATGTATTTGCTGATTTCATTGAGTTTAGAAGTAAAGTTGGTTGATGAAAAAATATTAATTTATAATTTTGCTTTTACCTCAAAGACACTCTTTCAAAATAAATTTGTGCATTTTTCGGTAGAAAAATGGCTCGGCCAGAGGCCGGTTTCTCCTAAAGTGTATGAATAATCTGAAAATTGCCAAACAAAATGGGCAAATGTCATAATGTTTAACCATCTTTTTAACAGTTTGATTAGTAATTAAAGTGATGCAGTTTTTACCACCATACACTCCCTACTGAATAGCTGGGCTAGGGTGGGTGCCCTGATCAGGGATTTCGGTGAACGGTTATCACAGATTTATAGAAAGGTGTTCACTAAATTTAAATCCAGACTTTAATTCCTGCTTTATTGTAGTTTTCCTTCAATTTTATTAAATTTATGAAGGGTTTGTGGCATCAAAGAGTTTGTACCTATTTGATTCTTACTGCTCTTTCCTAAGCTTAATAAAACTGTCTAAGGGTAGCTGTGATGAAAGTATAATTAAAGTTATAAGAGATAAAATCCAAATCTTGCCAACAATAAAATCCTGTAACCTATCTACTAATCCAGAATGTGAACGGAGGAGTGCCAGAAGGGATCTGCCCCTTGTACAGTACTACTACCCTGAAATGGGGATTGAATGCAGTAAGTTAGTTCACAAATTGAATATTGGAACCGCGGAGCATATCTCTCGGGCGGGGGAGAATGGTTTTGGGTGGGGGGATTAACTTCAAAATTAAAGTATAATTTTGGTGTGAGTACCCTAGGTTAGAGTCCTTGGAGTGCCACATGTATTTGTTGATTTCATTGAGTTTAGAAGTAAAGTTGTTGGTGTAATGGCTTATGTTCTGGGTGTGGTGTCCCGGGTTCGAATCCCGGGAGGATCATATGATGCCATTAGTTTATTAAATTCTGGTTGTGGTGTCCCGGGTTCGAATCCCGGGAGGACCATATGCTTTCATCAGTTTATTAAAGTAAATTTTATTTGTAATTGATAAGAATGGGGTGTTACTAATTAGATTTATAACTTATATTTAAATGGGGTGGTACCGTACTTATTAGATTTATTACTTTTATTTTAATTGTTTTTTTAGTATATTCTGGGAGTATTCTGCTAGGAAGGGTAACTTTAAATTTAATGTTTTTAGCTGTAGAACTTTTATTTTATTTGTTTTTTGAGTATATTCCGGGCCCATGACTGCAGCCTGAAAGCTAGTAAGGTCATGAAACTGTCTCCTGCTAGTATGCAACAAGGTTTTCAACGAGTATTGATTCCGAAAGTCAGGTCCTGCTCCCGTGGTGCCCGGGATGTATGGATGAACGGAGAGAGAGCGTTTGTTTATGTAGGCTTAGCTTCGGGGTATTAATTGTTCCACTGGTATCATTTATATTCCTTCGGAAGCAATGTTTGGAGAGTCTTGGATCCCTAGGTATTAAGATGCGCATAAAGTTTATTCGATGTTTATATAATTTCTGTGTTTTAGGAAGGTCTTGGGCAACTCAAATCTACCCCATATATCGTAGCCTTGTGCATAATTCTTTAAAGGTCTTGATAGCGTAATGCATAAATGTGCAGAATTTCTGTGTCTCCTAGGTTCGAGTCCTTGGAGTGCCACATGTACAGTATTTTTCATTAAATTTACTTTAGTAATATCCTTGGTTCGAGTCCTTGGAGTGTCCCATGTATTTTTCATTGAGTTTAGAAGTAAAGTTGGTTGGTGAAAAAATATGAATCCATAGATCCTTCCTAAGCTGAATAAAATCATCTAATGATCGAATAAGCTGAACGCTTCCTAATCCTGAAGGTGTTTATAAACTTAAAAGAATTTGCATCCTGGTGTTTTGGAAATATTTTAATTTTGTAAGGGTTCTGTTAACATTGCTAACGGAGTAAATTAATACAAACCGAACTTGGCAAGGTAAAAGTGAATGGGAGAGCTTTGGTTACTGATTAGAGTTGCTTTCGTTAACTCCCTAAGTTAAGGAAAGGAATTTAGGTGCAGTATCCAAGCTTTAACCTAATTTATTTTACTGACGCTGATTTTAATGCAGTATTGTATGTTTTTGAAATGTTTTGCTCCATTGGTAAATAAAGAAAAAATATGAAATGTGAATTGTATCTATACCATATAAGTCCTTTATACATTTTGATATGCTGTATTGTTCAATGGATAGGTTAGGCTGAAAATCTAAGTACCTAGTTGTAGTTGTTGTTGTTGTTCCCCAAGCTGCCTGGCCGAACAGCCCCAAGGCCCTGAGCAATTCCAAGGCCATAACCGAGTGCCCCCACAGAACCCTCCCCGCCGACCACAATAAAGCCTGGGTGACCGAAGCCACTCCATGGCGGGGAGCTGAGGAGGGTGCGGAAACGCCCGGGAAACCAAAGCCCCACCCAGGGCCCTGTACCCCTTAGCAATTATGAAGAGAAAGTTGAGGGGCAAGGGAAAAATGTGATGCTTTGGCTTCCAATCATGGTAGATTGGGAGGTCAATCCACGGAAGAGATGCCGTCACTTGAGATCTAGAAAATATATTAGTTAAAGGAACAGTCAGAGTAAGCTATGGGTATGGCAGAGATTGCTCAGCTCTCACTTTGATAGACCAGCCCATCACCACATGACTAGAACCCAATCCTCTCAGCATCAGCTAGGAAAGGCCCTAGAAAGCCACCTTTGGCGGGGGGATAGCTCCCCTATTTCAACCCCTTTCGGGGTTGGGCACCCACCTAGTTGTAGTAGTGACTAGTTATATATAGTAAAATATGCTAGGAATAAGTTTGGTAAAAGATCTGTTAATGATTGGTTCTATATACTGTAGTAAGTTAAACTGTAATCTTCAATGTTTTTTTAATTAGTTAGTCTGGCAGCTTAGTTAAAAATTTGAATGTAAAACTTGCAAAAGAAAGCAAAACACAAATTACTATATAAAGACTAAGTACTTGTCAAAATAGCAATTGGCAATAAAGTTTGAAATAGTATAAAGCAAGACCAAATAATTGTGGCGTTAGTGAAACTCCATTCTAGTTTGTGAGACTAATGGCAAATAACTGAAATAAGTTTGCAGTAATTTGTTTTATTTGATCCGGTACTCTCTTCAAGAATACACAGTACTTTATATTATAGTTGCAAATGCAGTATCACTAAGTGAAGTGTTGGTATAGAAGTTTTAAATTATAAATTAAATTTAAGTAAAAGATTTACCTAATGGTGTAATGAGTAAATTACCTGAAATAATTAAAAAATACTACGGGAATGGAAGCATACCTTAATTGTCCATTTATAACTTTAGATCCTTCCTAATAGTGGAACAGATAACTGCAAATTTCAGGAGAATCGTTCAAATGGTGATGCAAGCATGAAATTTGGTACATGTACCCTTCAAGGTCCATTCTTCTCAGAAATACCGCTGGCAACGCGAAAATCCAAGATGGCGGTCATTTTTCAAGATGGCTGCCGTGCCTGACCACATATTGCTTAATTCTTTTTTAATTATTACCTGGTGAACATTTTAAGAGAAAACTGTTTCTTGCTAACCAGATTAATGAGAAGCACTGTTTTAATCATTGTCATAGTCTATAATTGGAATTTTAGAATGGCATCCAAGATGGCGTCCATTAATTAATTTCATATGTTCATATCTAAGCAACTACTGAACATATATGCATGATTTTTGGTGTGCACATACATTCTTTGGGTCAGATAATCCAATGGAGCCATTTTCACATTTGTTAGTAAGGACTGAGGCAGTGATGAGATCTTGCAAATATAATAGAGTGATGTCAACACACAACAACAGGGCACACTGGTAACATCGCTGCTGTGCAACTCAGCATGGGGTTCAGTGTCAGCTTATTTTACTGTACTATACTATAAGTTGTAGTGTAGTTTACTGTACTATACTATAAGTTGTAGTGTAGTTTACTGTACTATACTATAAGTTGTAGTGTAGTTTACTGTACTATACTATAAGTTGTAGTGTAGTTTACTGTACTATACTATAAGTTGTAGTGTAGTTTACTGTACTATACTATAAGTTGTAGTGTAGTTTACTGTACTATACTATAAGTTGTAGTGTAGTTTACTGTACTATACTATAAGTTGTAGTGTAGTTTACTGTACTATACTATAAGTTGTAGTGTAGTTTACTGTACTATACTATAAGTTGTGGTGTAGTTTACTGTACTATACTATAAGTTGTAGTGTAGTTTACTGTACTATACTATAAGTTGTAGTGTAGTTTACTGTACTATACTATAAGTTGTAGTGTAGTTTACTGTACTATACTATAAGTTGTAGTGTAGTTTACTGTACTATACTATAAGTTGTAGTGTAGTTTACTGTACTATACTATAAGTTGTAGTGTAGTTTACTGTACTATACTATAAGTTGTAGTGTAGTTTACTGTACTATACTATAAGTTGTAGTGTAGTTTACTGTACTATACTATAAGTTGTAGTGTAGTTTACTGTACTATACTATAAGTTGTAGTGTAGTTTACTGTACTATACTATAAGTTGTAGTGTAGTTTACTGTACTATACTATAAGTTGTAGTGTAGTTTACTGTACTATACTATAAGTTGTAGTGTAGTTTACTGTACTATACTATAAGTTGTAGTGTAGTTTACTATACTATACTATAAGTTGTAGTGTAGTTTACTGTACTATACTATAAGTTGTAGTGTAGTTTACTGTACTATACTATAAGTTGTAGTGTAGTTTACTGTACTATACTATAAGTTGTAGTGTAGTTTACTGTACTATACTATAAGTTGTAGTGTAGTTTACTGTACTATACTATAAGTTGTAGTGTAGTTTACTGTACTATACTATAAGTTGTGGTGTAGTTTACTGTACTATACTATAAGTTGTGGTGTAGTTTACTGTACTATACTATAAGTTGTGGTGTAGTTTACTGTACTATACTATAAGTTGTAGTGTAGTTTACTGTACTATACTATAAGTTGTAGTGTAGTTTACTGTACTATACTATAAGTTGTAGTGTAGTTTACTGTACTATACTATAAGTTGTAGTGTAGTTTACTGTACTATACTATAAGTTGTAGTGTAGTTTACTGTACTATACTATAAGTTGTAGTGTAGTTTACTGTACTATACTATAAGTTGTAGTGTAGTTTACTGTACTATACTATAAGTTGTAGTGTAGTTTACTGTACTATACTATAAGTTGTAGTGTAGTTTACTGTACTATACTATAAGTTGTAGTGTAGTTTACTGTACTATACTATAAGTTGTAGTGTAGTTTACTGTACTATACTATAAGTTGTAGTGTAGTTTACTGTACTATACAATAAGTTGTAGTGTAGTTTACTGTACTATACTATAAGTTGTAGTGTAGTTTACTGTACTATACTATAAGTTGTAGTGTAGTTTACTGTACTATACTATAAGTTGTAGTGTAGTTTACTGTACTATACTATAAGTTGTAGTGTAGTTTACTGTACTATACTATAAGTTGTAGTGTAGTTTACTGTACTATACTATAAGTTGTAGTGTAGTTTACTGTACTATACTATAAGTTGTAGTGTAGTTTACTGTACTATACTATAAGTTGTAGTGTAGTTTACTGTACTATACTATAAGTTGTGTAGTTTAATTTAGTGTCCCAAATGCTTTCTAACAGCCCCATATCAATTAGCTACTAGACAGTAGTTGGTAGTTAGTAGATAGTTAGATAGCCGCACCTGAATTGACAGGGTGTGCCAGCGCGGGAGAGCCGAGCCAAGGGTAAGGGTAAATTATGCCAGGTGGCTTCCAGTCCACCTGAGGGACATGCTCACTCTGGAGAGCACACACCCTGAGCTGTCTCAAAAATTCAAGAAGGGAAACTTTGTTGTCCACAAGACAAGTCGTGACTTCTCCGCAATGGCCCTTGACCAAGACCATGAGCAGGCCAATGCCATCATCAAGGCTGATGGCAGAGCCATTGGGCTCACTGAAGACCCAGCAGCACTTAGGTGATGGATGGTTGCTGGTCCTGAGGTAAGTCGTTTGGTGTCCCTGTATGAACAAGAGGCTCAAGCTAAAGAGTCAAGTGAACACACAGCTCACCACGAGCAAACACCGCAGGCACAGCTGAGTTTCCTGGAAAGAGTCAATAAGCTGTCTCTGACTTAGCAAGAGTTGGGCAGTCCTTTCCAGGATGACAGTCAAGAGCTGTATTCTATTGACAACAAAGACATGGCTCACCCCAGCTCAGTGGAACTTCTGCAGATTCACTTGGAGAGAGGCCAAACTAAATTCCAGGACTTTTCTGAAGCCTTAGCAAATAATCCAGTTTCCTTCTATGAGTCAATCAAGAGGAACAAAACTGACTTCTTCAGGCAAGAATCTGCTCCTATTAAGCACTCCAAGCAGAAGCTTCTGAAGGAGGACTACAAGATCTTCTCAAAGCTGTTCATCTCCTGTCAGAGCAGACTGTGATCTGCAGGAGTTCTTCCAGCATGAGAATCAGGCATTCCCAGTTGCACTGAGTGAGGGTGGAAGGCTGTACACTTGCCAGAAGTCTCAACTGACCTCTATCTTGGAGACTCGTGTTACATCAACAGACGAAGAACCAGAGACCGATGTCCTGATTGTAGATGGGTCTGCTTTGGTCCATGTCTTGCCACCAAAGAGAGGAAAGACCTTTGAGGGCTATGCAACTCTGGACTTCCTGCCATTTATTCATAGCTATGCTACGAAGTACAAGACAACACATCTTCTCTTTGATGTGTACAACCCATCCAGCCTCAAAGCCGAGACCAGGTCTCAACGTGGCCAGGGAGGAAGACGCAAGGTGACAAACAAGAACAGCATTCCATCCAATTGGCGTAACTTCCTTAGGCATAATGACAACAAGACGGAGTTGTTCCAGTTCCTGGCAGACAGGGTTGCCCAAATGTCTGCACCAAACTTGGTAATTGTCACAAAGGGATCTGCAGTCCTCAGCACTCGTGAAACTGGTCTTCAAGGACTGGACAAGTGCTCTCATGAGGAAGCTGACAGCCGCATCTTTGTGCATGCCAAATATGCTGCAGAACATGGGAGCAAAGCCGTCATGGTCAAGGCAAATGATACAGATGTTGTGGTCATTGCAGTGAGTGCCTTTCCAGCCCTTCAGAGTTTGGGGCTAGAGCAGTTATGGGTGGCATTTGGTCACGGTCAAAGCCGGCGCTGGATCAGTGTGCATGGCCTGTATCGCTGTATGGGGCAGGAGAAGGCTAAAGGCATGTTATTCTTTCATGCCTTCACAGGGTGTGACACTGTTTCAGCCTTCCGTAACAAGGGAAAGAAAACTGCCTGGCAGACATGGGATGTTTGTCCAGAGGCCTCCCCTGTCTTCTCCAAGCTGAGCCAGTACCCTCTTACAGTGGAAGATGGTGACCTGGAGATACTGGAGAGGTTTGTCATACTGATGTATGACAGGTCCAGCACTGCTACCACTGTGGATGAGGCCAGGCTTGATATGTTTGCCAGAAAACCGAGGCCTTATGAGGCCATTCCACCAACAAGAGCAGCTCTGCTTCAGCACACTAGACGAGCTGCCTTCCAGGCTGGTTGTGCTTGGGCCCAAGCAACCCAGTGTCAACCAGAAGCAGAGAGTCCTGCTGACTGGGGATGGCAGAAGGTTAGTGAAGAATGGCACATCTTCTGGACAGCCAACTCCCCCATAGCCAAGAGTTGCGAACAGCTGACCAAATGTGGCTGTAAATCTGACTGTCGTGGCAGGTGCAAGTGCTACAGGCTGGGTCTCTCCTGTACAGCTCTGTGCACTTGCAATTGTGAGGTGTGAGTCTTTGATTCTATGGTATTTTTACTAATGTTATTTGTACTCAATGGATATGTATAAATGGTGTGAATTAGGCCGTTTCCTACGATATAATCTTCCTTCAATTTGTCTAGTTACTTATGACCCTGATGAGTTAATAATGTGACAAGTCTTTCTAATTCTCTGACTTCAAAAATGTAGGATTAGATGAAAAAATCATTTGTCTAGCTCTACTAATAGCCAAGATATCACAAAATTTGTCTTAACCCCAGAAGGCCGATACACTACTCAAATAGCACGCCTTTAAATAGCCTGCTGATGGCTGCTATTTACTTGTATGACGTCACGGTACTTTTGCGGTAATTTTCACCGAGTTCCAATACCACCGAAACTACTGTGATGTCAACACAATGGGTTTAAGGAAATTTCACTATGGCAAAGGTGCGTAAACACGGAAAATCACGGAAAAGTTACCTCACGAATACCAGCAATATCTCGGTAACTACTGGGCCTATGGAGCTGATTTTTTTTAAGAGACAATAGCTGAAAGTGACCTCTCACGTGGTTTATGACTCTTTTCTCTATCTTTATTCTTTGATTAGCTATTAAGCCATAAACACTACCGAAAATCACCAAAAAAATCCGGCCTCCTCGGGTTAATGGCGGCCATCTTGGACGCCATCTTAGTTAAAGTCTAATATGCAACTGCTTTGGACAAAATTACCTTCACTTACCACGTTAGAGCCCCAAAAAAATGGATTGGACAGTATTCATGTCTTTTTTTTTTTTCTTTCAATTAACTGACCCATAACAGTAGGGCTCAGTCAGATGTGTCGGCCATCTTGAAAAATGGTCGCCATATTGAATTTTTGCGTGGCCAGCGGTATGTGCTTTGAAAGTTAAGTTTGAAGAATACCTGTACCAAATTTCATGCATCACCATTTGGATGATTGTTTCACTTATCTGCTTCACTAATAGAGGGCCCCTACTTGTTAGCATAGTCGCCCGTTGGTTGAAATGAGTCGAAGAATCGTTCGAATGAAGTGTGTTAGTAAAAGGTTAGGTGAGCGGTATGTATCGAAGATTCGTTGTGTGAAGCATGTTAATGAAAGGTTAAGTGAGAGCTTGCCTTATTGGCCCGGTAGCCTTCTCTTTCCCTGTGTGTTGCTGTACATATCTCCTCGGTAAGCTTTGTGCCTGTTAAGTGTGGCGCTTTTGTGTTAATGATCGCCGTGAAATAGTAACTTGTCACATAGATAATTGCGTTTATAGAAAGTATGGTGCTATTGTATTGATTGCCGTGAAATAGTTACTAGTCACTTAAATCATTGTGGTTACAACCCTTGTAAATTTACCAGTTATGTGAATTTAAGAATTAGTTTTTATCACAGCCTTGTGTGTGTGAGGGAAGTTGGCAGTTCCTGGTCTGCATACTAAAGTTCCTGGCACGAGTCCCGCCAGTGTACATAATTATATGAGGGCCGTGTCTATCTGTATCCAGAGCTGTGGTCCATAACGCAAGTGATTGTGATGTCCTATGCTAGCGTGTGGGGGCGAGAGCAGTTGCATGTGATCTTGCAAGTACAGTCACTCACCAAAGTTATGACACTCTACCAGTTGAGGTGCCCTGGAGACAGCTGGTGTGTTATGTTGCCAGTGGAGGTGCCCTGGAGACAGCTGGTGTGTTCTGTTACCAGTTGAGGTGCCCTGGAGACAGCTGGTGTGTTCTGTTGCCAGTTGAGGTGCCCTGAAGACAGCTGGTGTGTTCTGTTACCAGTTGAGGAGCCCTGGAGACAGCTGGTGTGTTCTGTTACCAGTTGAGGTGCCCTGCAGACAGCTGGTGTGTTCTGTTACCAGTAGTGGGACCCTGAAGTCAGCCGGCGTGTTCAGTTGCCAGTGGTGGTACCCTGGATGCAGCTAGTTGGTACAGTTTGTCCTGGAGTCGGCTGGCATGTCCTTGGAACCAGCTAATAATTGACTATATTGATTAACTTGTGCCAGACTAAAAGTGCTTCATTTAGTGTGCTTGGATGTGTGACCTATAGTAGTTTTAGTTCACAGGTATAATAAATTATTTAGCTTCTCTTCCTGAATAACTGTGAGTGGTATGAATGGTAAGAGTGATGTAAATATGTTAAATGATTGGCGTTTGATATTTATGTATTCGCACTAAATATATATAATACACTTGTTAACTGGACTACTTATGTTTCTTTTAATTGGCCCTCTAGAGAGATTATATAAAAGAACTCGGGTAAATTTGATCAATTGCCCTGACAGTGGCGCAGTGTGTAGGATCTCTTGGGCTTATTTTTGTTTTAAAGATTTCTTTTAACTCTGGAATATATTTAATTGCGGAACTCGAGTAGGTAGAGAATGTCATTGTAAATCCTAGGTTTCATTATATGTCTCGTTGGTTTGTTAGCACCGGGTGTGAGAATGTTGCCGGTGTCAGTAAGGCAAGGTCTGATTCTGGGAGTGATTTCAGTGTGACTTTGTTATTTTCGGATTTTCTAGTAGTTCGTAGGTATGGACTTGTCCGAAATAATGAAACAGGCGCAGGCCTGTAAGCTGAACTCAGATGAAATAATGGCTTTACTTAAGGATGCCAATGATAGAGAAAAGGAGCGTGTGGATAGAGAAGAGAGAGCTGCTGCACGTGAAGTGGAAAGAGAAAGACTTGCTCGTGAGGAAAGAGAGAAAGAGCGTGCACACGAATTAGCATTAATTAGGGTTAACAGTACAGAGAGCTCTACTGTAAAACGCTCCTCACATGATGACCCTACTAAACCCCGTATTCCTGCTTTCTCAGAGAATGTTGAGGATATTGACTCTTATATTTTGAGATTTGAGAAGGTAGCAAAGTTTCAAGGGTGGAAGGAAGAAGACTATGCATTTAATTTAGGAACTCTTCTTAGGGGTAAACCTTTGGAAGTGTATGTAAGTCTTCCTACTGAAGTTGCTGATGACTATGAAGCACTGAAACTTGCATTATTTAAGGCTTTTCATGTTGATGCACAATCCTATCGGAAGCAGTTTAAGTCACTCAGAGCACAGAGTGAAGAGTCTTACGTTCAATTTATAACTAGGCTAGAACAACAATTTTGTAGATGGCTGGCATTGTCAAATGTTTCAAAGACCTATGAGAGCCTATATGGATTTATGGTTAAAGATCAGTTCATATCTTCTTGTTCAATAGAGATGCAGGTATTCTTGAAGGAACGGAAGTTTGACACTAATGTGGGACTTGCTGAGGCAGCTGACCTTTACAAAAATGCAAGGTCATATCCTAAATCTTGTAAAGTCAACAGATCCGATGAGAAAAGCCCTGAAGCTTCTAGTCCCCAGAACTTTTTTCACATAGGAAAACTGCAGGGAAGGTCTTTCAGAAGTTCTTTTGGCCTGGTGCTGGTGCCGACATAAACTGATTTTGTAGGTCTTGTGAAATATGCCAAAAGTTCACCCATAAAAGTCGTGTTAAACCTGTCCCACTGTCCAAAATGCCTATTGTCACGGAGCCCTTTGCTAAGGTAGCTATAGATATAGTTGGGCCCATCTCACCTGCTTTCACCAGAAGTCATAGATACATTCTAACATTAATTGATATGGCAACAAGGTTCCCTGAAGCGGTTCCCCCGAGGAATATAGACAATATCAGTTGCAGAAAGTTTGTTAGAGATATTTTCTAGGGTGGGAATACCTAGACAGGTGTTGATTGACAATGGATCCCAGTTCAAATCTGATCTTATGACTGAGATTAACAGACTTTTATCCATACAGGCAGTTCACTCTACTCCTTACCATGCGGCATCGAACGGCTGTGTGGAGAGAATGAACGGTACTCTTAAAAACATACTTAAGAAAGTCTGTGCAGACCATCCCCAGTAGTGGGACCGTTACATACCTGCAGTTCTCTTCGCCTACAGGGAGATGCCTAATGATTCTTTGAAATTTTCTCCTTTCGAGCTAATCTATGGAAGACATATGAGGGGACCCCTGAGTATATTGCATGAGTTATGGTCTAATGATGAGTTGGATTCTTCTCTCCGTAATTCTTACAGGCATGTAATGGAACTCAGACAGATTGGAGGATACAGCCAAGGTAGCTAAGAGTCACGCTAAGGTGAGTGCATCCAAATACAAAGAGTACTTTGATCGTAAGGCAAGACCCAGGAAATTAACTGTCGGTGACGAAGTATTGTTATTGCCAACCGATCACAACAAGTTGCTTATGCAGTGGTGTGGCCCTTACAAAGTGTTGGAAGTTAGGGATAACTGGGTTGACTATGTGATCAATGTGAAAGGCAAGTCCAGGGTTTATCACATAAATATGCTTAAGATATTCCACAGGAGAGAAAGTTCAGTACGGGTGAATGCTGCTTTGGAGAGAGATTCTACATCAGAATTCATGCTTAATGCTGTCCGCACAGGCTTGTTGGAGATTGACAGTGATTGTACTGAATTGCTGGAGGTGGAACTAGTGGCTAATGGTAAGGAATCTAAGGTGAACATTAGTGAGGATCTTTCAGATAGCCAGAAGTTGGAGCTGCAAGCTGTGCTGGATCAGTATCCGGATGCGTTCTCAGATATTCCAGGTAAAACTAACCTTTTGGAACATTCAATTGTTTTGACTTCAGATTTACCGGTACGTACGTAAGAATCCATATCCCGTTCCGGCACATCTGCAAGGAGTGTTTGAGGAGGAAGTTGGCAGAATGTTAAAACTGGGTGTACTTGAGCCTTCTTCCTCTCCATATTGCTCACCAGTAGTATTGGTTAAGAAGAAAGATTCATCATACAGACTCTGTATAGATTTTAGAGCTTTAAATGATGTCACCCGGTTTGATTCTGAACCGATGCCGACACTTGATGATAAAACATGTGAAAGTCTAAGGTAATTAGGTGAACATTTTTACTTTTGTTTTCTATATTTACAATATTTTACGCAGGAACATGGCAAAGTAGAAGATAAAGCGTATGTGAGGTTGTAGAGTAGCTTACGCTATTTCGATTTATATAGGTATGGTCCTCGTACGTAGTGACTCAGTAGTGACTGAGCATGTTAATTTCAAAGTTAGCTATACAACTTTTTTTATAATTACAGGAAAAGTTTGGAAAACATAAAAAAAAAACTATTTCCAATGAGTTTTCACTAATAACATTTCACTGGCTTATAAAGGGATGTTGACTCTTGTTGAGTAAAGACCTATTGGTATTTTCAAGACTTATTTTTTTAAGCCTAAATTAACCGGTCGATCCCCTTAACATGGACAAATATGGTTACGCATCATCTGCCAGCCAACAGTGAGAAGCGAGGCGCCATGTCACACTCAAGCTGCGCACCACTACACAAAAAAGGTTAGTTTCTGCAATAGGAATGTCATCCTATTGTATGCCTTTATGTTCAGTTTGCGAGTTATGGAGGGGTGATTTTTGTCAGGCAGAAGCAAAGTACTGTATACAGGGTGTTCCAGTAATGCTTTTCATAAATTATATGATGGACTCAGACAAAAATAAGAATACATTACTCTATGAACATGAGGTTGAGCATTTATAATAACAGTTATTACACGATTTAAGTTAACGATAGATACAATGCCATTCAGTCCAAGGGGTAATGTTGCCATTTTAGTGGATTATATCCATTTGGCCTTCGCTATCGCTTGCTAGCCTCAAGATAGTGAGCAGTAGCGATCTGACTTTTCGGTAGAAAAATATGTCCGGCTTCGCCGGATTTGATTTTTCTACCGAAAAAATCAGCTCGCTACCGTTCGCTAGCCTGAAGAGAGAACGCCGATTGGATACAAAACTATCTTGAGGCTAGCAAGCGATAGCGAAGGCAAAATGGATATAATCCACTAAAATGGCAACATTACCCCTTGGACTGAATGGCATTGTATCTATCGTTAACTTAAATCGTGTAATAACTCCATTATTATAAATACCTTCTCACATTACCTTAAATTTGTGAAGCTTCATTCATACAGTATTCGAACCCATGAAGCAAATTGATCGAGCACCTATTGTAAATACTGTAAAATACATTGATGTTCAAATATTTATGACAAAATAAAGAAATTGAGGTGATGGTAATCTACCGATTGTGTTAATCCGCTAGACTTTCCAATTTAAACTAAAATGTGTAATATCCCGGTAAATATGAGAAATTTCCAAAACCTTCGCATAGTAAAGTATATTTATTATTGCTAGGTCTATTCATTCTGAAATTTATGAAACACCCTGTATATTAGAAGTACAGCATTGATTGGCGGTATGTGATAATATTGCATCTTTTCTACATACAGTACTTTAAATTTATTTCATATTTTTTACTTTGGCAGTAATTTTGGTTTTTTGCATGCAGTCACGACAGTTAAGCAAGCTTCTAATATTACCACTTTTTGGGTTGAGGGTAACCATGTAGGTTAAATTTATACATTACTATAATGGAGGTACCTCAAGGATGGTCATATATACAATCTTTAGGACCCATAAATCACTTCAACCAATGGCATTTGAATTCCCTGGATGAAGTCCCACCTATTTAAACCAATCACTTGTCACACACAGCTGTGCATATCCCATAATGCAATGTATTGGAAAAGGAAGGTTATGGCAAGGCACCATGAGAATCTAAACTTCTAAAAAGTTTTCTGTTCGGTCTCTGGTCGGCCACCCCCAGCAGTGGGGTATGTGCCTTCAAATATTTAGAACAAATTTATAGTCTCTGTAGGAAGTACCAGTCCCACCTACTGTATATCATCTATGTGGAAGTGAGACTAAACATTTTCCAGCATTTAGGATAATCTGATATTGTGAAGTTACTTTGTACTACAGTACCATAAAGTTATGGTTACTGTGTATTACCATTAGAAAACTCAACACCCAAGGAAAAAAAATGTTTAACAAATGCAGTCTTATAGTATATTCACATGTAAAAAGGTTCAAATTATAGGATTTACAGACAACGTACACTAAGTTAACATTTATCAGCACAGATGGTCACACAAAAGTATTCAGTTGCCAAGTTCTTGATATCCACACAAGTCAAGGCAAGTGCTCTCTATAACTACACGTTGCTAAGAAGTCGCCTACACTTCCAAGTTCTCGTCTTCATTATATCCGCACACCCACACACGTTGCCAAGTCGGCAAAGTGTCCAAGTCCTCTTGATATCCACACCAGTCGCCAACACACTCTTCTCAATATTCACACGCCCAAGTCCCCAAGAAATCTTCAACACGTCAATGTGGACAAGTCCTTACAGTTCCTGATGTTTGCTATAGATCCTCCAAGAGTCACCACCGCACTGTCTTCTTGATTTAGTGTTGCAGGCAAGGATCACCAAGTCTTCAAAACATTTCACATCAAATGGCCTTACAAAATGCTCAGCACTCCTTCACTGCAACTCAGACTGTCCTGTAATGGAAAAAGAGTACCCTTGGGACAGCAGCAATTAAGGAGAGATTTCCACTTTATTGATTATTTTTTGGAACCCTTTCTCCCTCATGTTTAGCCTCATTGCTAACGTGATTTTAAGAAGTCAGCCCATTACTTTAGCGATTTTAAGAATTTTCGCCCCATTTCTTGTCAACTTTGTAAACCTTTCATGCCATTTAAGAGTATTTTTGTCCTGGCAAGTTGCCGGGAAAAATAGATACCTAAATGGTAAAAAACGTAAATATTAAAAAATGGGGAAAAAGTTCATAAAACTGCCAAAATACTGGGGGCGCAAGTCTTAAAATTTAAAGCAATGGGACTAAACATGAGGGAGAAATGGTTACAGAAAATTATTGCTAGAGTGGAAATCTCCCTTGAAGGCGCTGGTAACTTACTCCTTTCAGTCCGGTGTCCAGGTTACAACTGCCTGTCAGCGATACCGCCGAATCCACAATATGAGAGGATGAGCGATTGCCGGTTAGTACTTAGTAAACAGAAACGATGAAACATAAAAGAAAATGGCACATTTCTTCTGACATAGAAAATGTAACAGGCCCATATTGTGACCGTAAACAATTATAAGGCAAGACAAAGACACTATTTGTTTGCCATATTTATAAAGTGCATATTGTTGCAATAATGTATAGTATGAACCATCACTAAACAAATACAAAACTAAGCACAATACAATTGTGTTAATCATACGAAATAGTACAGTGCTATATAATTTATTTATATAACTAATATATACATGCATATGTCAAAGAGAATGAAATGCATAGTATAAGATATATATAATTATAATTTGAACCTATTATAAATAATAATAACCTTAGGGAAAACACCAAATTGTAAATAATTCTACTACACTAAGTAACAAAGGATATTTAACAGAGGATGGTGCTGCAGCAGGGGTTCGAATCCGTGCCAGTTAGCAGCTGACACAGGAAGCAAAGCTTAACCCACGAAGCACATGCACCACCCCTATTAGAAGGAAATTACAAAAGAGAAAAACAATTATTTTATAAACAATCATAGCTTAAGCTTTCTTTAGACTATCTTCCATTTCCTTTGAGGGCTGAAATTTGTAACAACAATCCTGGGCTTTCACTGCCTCAGACACAACAGTTAATGTTTGGAGGGCTGGCATCTGTAAACGGTTGCGAGTATCCGTTTTAATTAAATTAATTTTGGAAAATAACCTTTCTGCTGCACTATTGGATGTTGGTAATGCTAAAACCTGCAATGCAAATTGGGTCAAATGTTGATATTGATAATCTCCTAGGTTGTCTTTGACTTTACACAATTTATTGTAGAACTAGATTACCCCACAATCATAATTCATTAGCTCGGGTGGTATCTGTGTGGTATCTAGGTTTCGCCATTCATTGTCTAATATCTGCATATCTCCACCATACAGCCGAGGCACTGATTTCACAAAGTCATGCAGAGAGGGCATCAACTCCCTTGTGTTACTTTGCATTAATTTACTGGGATCTAAAAACTATGCCATATACCAAAGTTTGTTATCAAGATCAAACCTTTTCTTGATTTGTTGGCACCTCCGAATCAAAAATTCCCGACATCGTAATTGTACATGTTCTACCATATCTTTATTGCTAAAGTATACTTCCATCTG
Organism: Lithodes maja; assembly: GCA_037953745.1. Classification (NCBI taxonomy): domain Eukaryota; kingdom Metazoa; phylum Arthropoda; class Malacostraca; order Decapoda; family Lithodidae; genus Lithodes; species Lithodes maja. The sequence continues at coordinate 86,987 of JBAKBP010005374.1, forward strand.
CAGAAGCCCATGCATAGCCGAGCCTAGATAAATTTGATTTAATGGCATGTGATTACTTTGAAGATTAGGGTCAAACAACATTAGGTCGGCTTTGTCTACAAATTCCCTGCGACAAAAACATCTTAATATATTCTGGTATAACTGCCTGATGTTGGCGTATAGCAAGTGTATAGTAGGGCTGTCTTTCTGGAAGAGTAAATTAACTTTGGTGAATGATGGAAGTATATAATGTAAGAAATTCAGGTAGAGGAAAACTGATGGGTCTCTGATATCTTTTTACTATGTATTCTATTGACTTTAGCCTCTCCTCAGATTCAATTTGTGTGAAATACATTTTCAATGCTTCCCACTGTTCTAATACCCTTGCAACTGCTTGATGTAATGACAACCACCGTGTTTGGCATGCATGCAATATTTTGTGAGGCTTTAATTCTAGAAAGAGTTGGGCTTGTTTAAACTGATGCTTCCTTTTGGCACTATGGGAGAAATGGGTGTAAATATTGCGTATTAAGTCTTCGCAGTGACGTGGAAGTGTTTTGACAGCTTCTGAAGCACAAAGATGAATGCTATGGCATATACATTTAAAAATGGTGATCCCTTAAATTGCGTTCCTCAACCGGCTACAAATTGAGTTATACTCTCCCATTATGCTAGAGGCTCCATCAGCCGCAAAACCTACAAAGTTTTCTACAGGAATCTGATAAGTCTCAAACGTTTTCATCAAGATAGTATACAAATTTTCCCCCGTTGACCCCACATTGTCATTATCATTACCATACATATCAATTAGTTCCAAGGTTTCTGTATTAATTATTTTAGCATCTGAATCATAATACTTGACAATTACTGTTAAGCATTTTCTTGAACTTACGTCTGTTGACTCATCAATGATAACAGAAAATTTATTTGTTCTTAACTTACTCACAAGTGCCCTTGTTATGCACGACCCTATGGTTTTTGTTACCTCAGTGCATTTGGTCTTTTTCATACACAGCCCCTGAGCGATGGCTGAATCAGGGAACATTACCTTGCACAAATCTACCATATGGTCTGCAAATGGCAAATTATGCTCTGCAATGAAACATATAAGTATGGTAGCCAGTGTGACACCCATACTTGGAGAAGCACGAGCATGCTGGGCCTCCTGCCTGTCTCCCTGCTGCCTTTGTGTCGTGCCAGTAACATGGACCTGGGTTCCCTTTGAAAAGAAACTAGTACACTATTATAGACAGTAGGCCTATATTACAACAACGTACATGGTGAAAATGGGCTGTTGCCAGTTATTTCTGCATTACAAAACTAATAAATTGCATAAATTACATCCAGCCGCCTGGCTGTCTCAGTGGTACCACCTAATTGGTCTGCCAACCAGTGGACTGGGGTTCAATCCGCGTCCGCGCTCAGATTGAACAGTGTTTGTCTGAGATAATGTCGGCAGTTACCATCTCCCCTTGAGCAAGGGAATGAGTAACGATGATCTAATACTAAAGCATGCCAAGCGCTTCCGAAGACTCGAAGGAAGAGAGACAGGCGCTGTATAGGCTACAGTAAGTAACCAGAGCATTATTATTATTATTATTATTATAAATGTATTGTTAATAATATGCAGGATACTTGCTAGGGACAACCGGTGTGTAGAAGTTGTAAACTGTATTATACAATTAATATACAAAAAATATGTATTTGAATGTCATCCCAATTGAGGCACCGTTGCAAATAAAGACTTAGAGATAACCACATTGGCCCTACCTTATGACGTTTAATTGTTGTTAGGTCAGCACTAAACTCCTTATGGCAAATAGTGCAACTTGCTTTAGTATGGTCATCCTCCACCCGCTCTAACCAGGGCTTGTAATCCTCATTATCCAACCAATCCTCTCTAAATTTCCGCTAATATTAGACAATTTTAGTCAGTTAAAAAGGCCCTCCAGCAATTAACAAGCTTCGAATTATCTCACTTAACCCATATTACTACCTCAGATGTTTCTTAAACTGCACAAAATCGTCTAAAAATTTCAAAAATAAAATACAAAAAACGTCCTCGGTAAAGAAGGGGTTAATGTGGCTATAGTATGTTTACAAAAAAGGTACAGTATAATAATAAAGTAACGTTTACCTATTCGAATTTAACATACTGTAAACACTTAGGTTAGGTTAAGATTATGTTGATGATACGGTCATGTAAACATAGCGGCGATAAGGGTACGGATGCTCGGTCCATTCTTACCAGATTTAATTCCCCTTAGGAAGGGCCTTTGGTAATTAATAGGTTACAAGCTAACATAATTACCACTATTATTTACCAAAGATCCTTCTTTAGCTTCATAAAACCATTTGAATATAACATTAATAAAAATAGTATCATTCGCACTGAAATAATTAGATGTGAATACAAATAAATAGAATAGAGATCCTTGAATATTACATTTTCAATCATAAATCCTTTACATAAAAAACGTAACTGGTGGGAGTCATTTAAACTAGAAACTTGTGAAGAACATAATAATGCCGATGCCCAAGTTTAATTACTCTTACCCTGAAAGGTATGCACGTTGAAGCACTTTAATGTTAGATGGTCTAGTAGTATATTATACTTAACGGAAGCAACTCCACAAGACACCAACTGTGGCCAAGTAGCAACACACAATGCTGATGGTAGCGTGATTTGTCACGTTGTCGACTCAAATTGCATGTTTATATATATAATACGAATGTGGATATACTTAGGGAATTCAATAACAAAAGTATATAAAATTAATGTATACAATTATACCATGTAAATTTATTAGCGTTTTATACCAAGCAACCCATATTTTAATATGAAAATATATTTTCGTCAATGACAAAGCATAATTGAAACAAATTATATATTTAAGTCACATACAAATATAGGACTGAATAAAACACAACTGCTTAATACTTCGTGTACATTTATTATACTTTTTATTCATTAAATACGATTGTAATCGTATAGAATTATATTCCTCATCGTTGCGGATGTGGACAAACTATCCTCGGCTCATTGCCAAAGGTCGCAATTATTCCACTAGCAGACGAATTCCGCAAAACGGCAACACTGCTGCCTATTGGTTGCGATTCTCTCCATATTTATAACCTCTGCCACCACCGCAATTGAAATATAAGTGTCCGTACATACTGGAACAAAACGAATACCAAGCAAAAATGAAAAGATATGAGAAATCTCGAATCCCCAAACTACTAATGAACTCGAAGCTCTGACGCGTTTTTGCAGTTTATTTTGGCTATCATTACACGATTTTATGCAGCTTAGGAAGGATCTGTAGGCATTGAAAGGGTAAAGACTATCTCGATCAACCCTCTGATTTCCACATATCCTTCCTAAACTGAATAAAATCGACTGAAATACACCATAAAACAGAAATGAAATGCGTATTGGAGTTAGAACTTGGAAACAAAACGATGACTCTTAAAGCATTACCACTTTGAATCACCATCCAGCATTTAACTTTGCTTACAATTAATAAGTTTATTCACCAGTTAATACCATATATTAATTTTCTATCGTATTTTGGCATTCAATTGTCCTATAGCGGCTTTGAATTATCGTAAATTAATCTCCAAACCACCAATTCAATCTTAATGAATCTGAGAAGCAACGAATCACCAAATAATTGTAGTAATTGACCAACAAACCATATAATAAACCGAAGTGAATCCCTGAATTAATAATTAATAATCAAACGGTCATAATTTCCACATATGACAATAATGTAATAAATTATAAATTAAAATAAAATTACAGGCTTCGAACCATCTTACTAAACCCGTTTTACTCCACATATCATTCTTAAGTTAAGCTGCACACAATCATCTAAATATACCTATAATAATAATAAAAAAAAAAAAAAATCACCGGTACAGAAGAGGTTAAATAATTAAACTCGATATAACATTTGACTAATTAAAGCTATGATGAATAATTTGGGTAAATTTTGGGAAAACCGATATGTAAGAGGTTCGTGTAGCATTTATAGGCTTCAAACATTTTGTGTAGGGTAGCCTACTGGCTCACAAATCCTCTACTAATATATATTAATATTTCACATTATCCTAATTATTTAATGTAGATACAGAAATATATAGTATATCAGCTACCGTAACTAAATCATGATAACATAAAAACAAAAATCTTCCACTCGAGGATTGCGAAGCATTGGAATCACTTTTTTAGTAAGAGACAACGGTCATCTATTTCTTCGGGCGCCATTTTGGTACACTAATACAGCCGCGATGAATTATATTATCTTTTATCAAGAAGTTATAAGTAAAAATTAAAGTATATATATTCAGTACTATAATTACCGAATGTATGTTATAGGTATGGACATATTTGAGTGTAAAGAAGGCTAATATGGCGGATCAAGTGAACCAATATGGCGGAGGTTGGCCGATATTTGTCATCGATGATCTCTCGAATGTTCACTGATTAGCTATCTACCTTATTACATTAACCTAATGAAACTTTAATCCCTTCACCACCATTACGTAATTTTCATCATATTCTGGTTGCCATTAGACGATTTTGTATATTTTGCATCTACCTTTACATTAATAGTATAAAGAAAGGTTAAAGAAATTAGGCTTACATTCGTTAGAGAGACGCAGAGTTAGAGGGGATATGATAGAGGTGTTCAAGTGGGTTAGTGGGATTAACAAAGGGGACATGACAAATGTACTAAAGCTCAGTGATAGCGAAAGAACTCGTACCAATGGTTTCAAATTAGATAAATTTCGTTTCAGAAAAGATATAGGCAAATATTGGTTTGGTAACAGAGTTGTAGATGGGTGGAATGGACTACCAAGTGCTATAGTGGGATTAAAAACGATAGGGAGCTTTAAGATAAAATTGGATAAGCATATGGACGAGAAGGGTTGGGTGTGAAGGGGGATCAGCAGGGTTGGGCCAATCAGCGCTCTGCAGACCCCCGTAATCCTGCGTTAATCTCTAACCGTTTTGGTATGATGATCCTCTGGTATTAGAGTGTTGAGCCTATAATTGGGCTTTGTAATTGGGATTGTGTGGGACAGGGCTCTGCCTTGCTTAGGCCAATCGGCTTTCTGCAGACTCCCATTTTCTTATGTTCTTATGTTCTTAATATTCCGGCATTTCCTTCGCATCACATGGTATATTATATGTATTTTTTGTTTAATTTTCTTCGTACATTTTTATTTTTTGTTAGTGGTTACTGGGATCGAGACTGATTTGACTCGAAGCAAGTGATTCATTCAGTGACTTGCTTGACTTCTTGGTTCCGAGCCGAAGACGAGGGGCTGGAATTTGTATTCGTACCTTTTGTTGCTGCTCTCCACAAGGTAAGGAACTCTTGTGCGTGTCTCTCGTGTTGATGATGTATTTAGGCTATTAGATTTTGACTACAACGGTTAATTTTCATTTAATCATAGACGATCATAGGTTAGAGGAGCTTTTATGTTGGAATTTAGTTTGTTTACCTGCTTGATAGAGGTTATAGTACCGGGTTCCCCCTTGCCACATGACTCGTTGCCGCCGTTTGGGGGCTTCCGGGCTTGTAGGTGGGGCGGCCAAGGTTCTTGGCCGCTCTCCCTATCACCTCCAACTAATTTTGTCATGTCCTTTTCTTTCTCCTCCTTTCTAGTTTTCGTTTTTCCCTCTTCCGCTTTCTCCTGGGGCTGCCATCCGAGGCCGGTCTCCCACCCTTGAACTTTTGTGGTCCCGTCCCTCCCTTCCCTTCCGGTTGACTTCCCTGTTTGCTTCCTTCCTTTCTCTTTAACTGCTTCGGAGGTTCTAGTTTCCTTAGGGCTTCGCCTTGGTGTCTCTGATCACTGCTGAGTTGGCAGAGTCCACCTGGCGACAGGTGCTGCCGGCCAGGGCTCGCAAGGCTCGTTGCTGGAGGATAGGCACTATAGGGTTGCTTTGGGGTTTCTGACTCTCTTCTCTCTTCCCAGTGAGTGTGTCAGGTGACTACGCCGGCCCCGTTCTCCGTGGGACAAAGCTGCAGGACAAATGCCCGGGTTGTACAAGGTCCCTAGCTCAAAGCCGAGACCTGTCCCATCTCAATTGGCCGCATTCTGGGTTTCGTGGCCCTGCGGAGGTCTTTCTCCCTTTCGTTGCCAGGGGCACCTGGTAACCGCAGTATCTTCTTCCATGCTTTACCCCCTTTTCTCTTGCTATGGTGACGACTTATGCTTTTTTCCCTGTTCTTCCCTGTTTATGGCTTCTGCTTTAGTGGTTCCGGTGAGTGAGCCCCTTGTGGCATGCAGCCTGCCACTTGGGGGTCTGTTGTCTGGCTGTCAGTCCGGTTCACCGCGGGAGCACGGTGAGTCGGGGATGGTTTTGGGTGCTCTCGACCGGCCCGCTGAACTATCCCTCGGTCGTCGCTCGTCCCTCTCGTCCATTACCGTTCCGAATCCTTCTCCTACCCTTCCGTCTTCGTCACGTCTTTCTCCGCCCTCCACTACCCAGGATTTCATCTCCTCTCCTGTAGTTATTTCCGCGTCTTCCTCTTCTTCCTCTTCTCTCTCTAGTCTTGTCACCCTCGACCCTTTTCTGCCCTCCCTTCCCCGTTCTCTTTCCTCTTCTTCTCCAGTTTCGTCCTCTTCTCGTCCTCGCTCCTCGGTCCTCCCTATGTCCTCTCTCTTTGCACCTCCTTCCTTTACTAAGTTTTTCTCCATCCCTGCTTCTGCGCCTCTAGCCGGTGATGACCTCCTCTTCCACCTGCGTCTCCTTCAACAGGTGGGAAAGGACGTCACCTTCCACTCCCGCCATGATGCCTCCCGTCTTGTTACCGTCCAAAACGAACTTCAGGCTACTGCTATGTCCTCTTTCGTCGATTGTTCTGGCACCCCCATCCCGGCTCAAAAAGATCAACGACTCAACTCCTGTACAGGGACTGTCCTGATCCCCGCTTCCATCCGTCTCGGGGGTCGTCCTTTCGCGGATTGCGCCGACCTCGTCAAGGACATCGTTGTCGCTCAAGACCACAAGGTGGTTAGTGTGGTGTGCTACACTATCCCTCCTCGCGACCTTCGCCGCCATCCCGCTAACATTGCCAAGATCTCTTTTGATGGACTTTCCCTTCCTGCCCATGTTATTGTCGGTGGTACTCGCCTCCCCGTGACTGCGTCTCTTCCCCGTCCACTCCAGTGTCGCAGCTGCTGGCGTTTCGGCCACCCGGCTAAGTTCTGCCGTACAGCCGCTGAGAGCCCACTCTGCCCGCGCTGTGCGCAGTCCGGACATGCCGTTGGCGAATGTCAGTCAACGTCCCAGTTCTGCCTTAATTGCCGCGGGTCTCATTCGGCCGACTCTAAGATTTGCCCCGTTCATCTGTTCGAGTCTGAGGTTGCTGTTCTCAAAGCGAGACACGGCCTTACGCTCACCGCAGCCCGCCAAGAGGCTCGTCGCTTGGGCTTCACCCCTCAGTCATTTTCCAAGACTCTGTCTCCTCCCTCCTCTTCTTTGCCTCCCTCTACCACGCCCCCCCCTTTTTCTGGTTCCTCGGTTCCTTCCACCGCCTCCGCTCCCTCCGTCCCCCCGGTCGCACCAGTTTCGTCATCTGCCTCCCTTCCTTCTACCGGTGCTTCTCCTGGATTTTCTCCTTCCTCCTCTTCAGTCTCCTCCGTTCGTCCTTCCGTCTCTTCCTTTTCTGTCCCTTTGTCTAACACTTTCTCTGTTCTCAGTCCTTCTCCTACTTCTGCCCCTTCCTCTTGCTCTCTTCCTTGTTCCTCCTCTTCTAGTCTCCCTCCACGCTCTCACCGTTCCAAGCCTCCCCCCCGTTCTCCGTCATCTTCCTCTTCTAGTCGCCCCAAATCTCCTACTCGCTCTAAACTTCCCTTCTCCTCGACCAAACGGGCTCCTGTGCTCCGTTCTTCCTCGCCCGCTTCCTCTTTTAAACGTAAGGGTGGTCTCCGTGATGTGCGGTGCTCAAGTCCCTGCGAGAAGAAGAAGAAGTCGCCTCCTTCTCCTTCTGTTTCCCTTTCTCCTCTCTCCGTCCAGTCTCCTCCTCCTCCCGTCCCTGCATCCCTAGATTTCTCCTACGAAACCCTACCTCAGATTGACGAATTTATCCGTTCTTCCCACCCACCACCTTCTACTGTTCACGCCGAAGTTCATCCTACCCCCTCTTCTCTCCCCCCTACCCCTCTCCCGCCTTTCCCTCTCCCGCCTTCCCCTGCCCCGTCCTCTTCCTCCACTCCCCCTTCTGGCCTTCCTCCGGGCCCTCCTCCTCTTCCTCCTCCTGACCCTCCCCCTCTTCCTTCTCCTGCCCTTACCCCCTCCTTCTCTTCCCACCCGCCGTCCGTCCTTCCTCCCTCTTCCGGCCCTCCTCCTTCCTCTCCTCTTTCTCTGTTAGACCTCCCTATGCCCCCCGGTTTCCAGTCTTCCCCTTCAACGTCTTCTCCAATTCCTGCTCTTATTTCCCATCGTTAGCCTCTCTTGGCTATATTTTCCACCCACGGTGTTACCTGTATTTTGTAAATATGTTGTATATAGTGTTCGTCTTTTCTTCCCTCTTGTACGCGTCTTCTTTTTAATCTTTTTTGTCTTTATAATGTCCATTTTACAATGGAACATTCGTAGTTTTGCAGCACATCGTGTTGATCTTCGTTACCTTATCTCTAGGTTTAGCCCACTTATTATTAGTTTACAAGAATCGCGTTTATCTAATGCCCCCTCCCCAATTCCTTTTTACTCCTATATAAGTTCTCCCCATTCCCAGTATGCTACTTGCCTCCTCGTACATCTTGATGTCCCAGTGTCTCAGTTAACTATCCGTACCTCTCTTAAATGCACGCTTGCCAGAGTGTTCCTTTCCCGCTGGCTTACAGTAGTTTCCATATACCTTTCCCCCTCGATCCCGCTCGATGTTCCAGAATTAAACAGGATCCTTTCTCTATTACCTCCACCTTTCCTCCTTTTAGGGGATTTTAATTGCAGGCATTCCCTGTGGGGTGACTCTACCGTTAATACACGGGGTCGTTCCCTTGAGGCTCTGATTCGTACACACGATTTATTTCTTTTAAACACTGGTTCCTCTACGCATTTTGATAGCGGCACCCGTACCTTCTCATGTATTGACTTGTCTCTGTGTTCCCCTACACTATCCTTGGATTTTACTTGGAAGGTCTTTAATGATTACTGTGCGACTGACCACTTCCCGATTGTCCTCTCCCCTACGTCTTACTCCCCAGTGCCACGCCCTCCCCGTTGGTGTTTCGATCGTGCCGACTGGACATCTTTCGCTGATCTCGCCGTTCCGTCTAATCCGACCCCTGCTTTCCCGGACCCTGATGCCATGCTTACCAGTTTCCTGATGTTTGTGCTCCATGCTGCCTATACTTGTATTCCACGCACTACTCGGAGTATGTCTTCTAAGTGTGTACCGTGGTGGACTGCTCAGTGCACTTCGGCTTTACGCAATAAAAGAGCCAAGTGGAAGAGTTTCCGTCGGAAAAAAGGCTCTCCATATGAGCGGGATGCGTATACTCTTTTCAAACAGGCTAATGCCGTCTTCCGTCGTACAATCCGCTCTGCTAAAAAATCTAGCTGGATGTCGTATGCCTCTACTATCAACGCAGATACACCTGTTCCGCAAGTCTGGGCTCGCGTCAGGAAGATTGCAGGGAAACATGCGCCTACGCCGGCCCCTGTCCTCCATACCAACACTGGCATTGTGGGCGATCCGTCTCTGGTGGCCAATATGTTGGGACAACATTTCAGTGATGTTAGCACTGGCTCCCATCTCCCGCCCTCCTTCCAGATGCATAAACGCCGTTCTGAACTTAGGCGACTTGACTTCGTCTTATCATCTGATCAGTTTTTCAATGCCCCCTTCTCCCGGGCTGAGCTTGAGTCTAGCCTGGGAGCCTGTAAGGATACATGTGAAGGCCCTGACGGTGTCCATTACTTGATGCTGAAGCACTTATCTCCACCTGCGCTTGGCTTTCTCTTGTCCATCTACAACCGTCTGTGGTCCACAGGCTTTTTTCCGGCTGGGTGGAGACATGCCATCCTTCTCCCATTCCTTAAGCCGGGTAAGTCGGGCCATGCACCAGCAGATTACCGTCCCATTGCCCTGGTCAGTTGTGTCGGCAAATTATTAGAACGCATGGTTCACTCCCGCTTAATGTGGCTCCTGGAATCAAGAAGCATCCTGTCACCTTTTCAATATGGCTTTCGCAAGGGCCGTAGTACTTTGGACCCATTATTGAGATTGGCGACTTCTATCCGCGATGCCTTTTCGGACACTAAGTCGGTTTTAGCTGTATTCTTCGATCTTGAAAAAGCGTATGATACTGCCTGGAAATACAACATCCTTCGTACCCTTTTACGTTCTGGTGTGTCTGGCAACATGGCGGTATTCTTGCAGAACTTTCTCTGTGATCGTACTTTCCGAGTCAAGCTTCAGAATACATTCTCACGAACATACCCCCAACACGACGGTGTCCCACAGGGTTGTGTTCTTAGTACCATCCTTTTTATCCTAGCTATTAATGGTATTATTTCTTCCCTCCCTCTTGGTGTCCGTGCTTCTTTGTATGTGGACGACTTCGCTATTTACGCTGTGGGTTTGGATATCGCTGCCCTACAACATCTCATGCAGCGGGCCATTGATGCAGCTGCGCAGTGGGCTACGGCCCATGGTTTTCGGTTTTCGCCCTCGAAATCTTGTGCCGTCGTCTTCACAAAACGCCATACAGTCCCGCATCCTGTTCTTACGTTGTATAACCGCCCTCTGCCTTACAGGTCCTCAGCTCCATTCTTGGGTCTCATTTTCGATACTCGGTTGACATGGTACCCGCACATTACTTCGTTACTGACCTCCACCACCCGACGGCTTCAACTCTTACAAACCCTTAGCCACTTGTCTTGGGGTGCGGACCGGACGACTCTTCTGCGCCTCCATACAACGCTTATTCTCTCCAAGATCGATTATGGCTGCCAGGTATATGCCTCCGCTGCGCGTACAAACCTTAAGCGCCTAGACTCCCTTCACCATCACGGTCTGCGCTTGTCGCTAGGGGCTTTTCGCTCTACTCCGGTTATTAGCCTTTATGCTGAGTCGGGTGTCCCACCGCTATCATCCAGGCGGGATAAACTGACCCTTCGATGTCATCTTCGCCTTCTGCAACACAGTTCGGCTGGTTTTCCTCCCACGGCTTGCGGCTTAGCCCCATCAGTGTCTGCTACTTCGTTCCCCGGTCGGGTCTCTGCTTTACTGGCCTCCTTCTCTTTTCCCATTCCATCGGTGCTACCCCTCCGACAGTCGGAGTTCCCCCCATGGCTACTCCCTCGCCCTACCGTTTGTACAGCTGCCCTCCCTCCCTCTAAGGCCTCTTCAACCCCACAGTTGCTTTATGCTCAGTTTACGGAACATCTGCTACGCCACTCTTCAGCCGTTCCAGTGTACACTGATGGTTCCAAGACCTCCGCCGGTACAGGGTTTGCGGTTGTGTTCCCGGACCGGACCTTCCAACGTCACATCCAATCATGTGCTAGTGTCTTTACGGCCGAGTTATTTGCTATTTTATTTGCCCTACGTACTATTTTTTGTTCACACCTGCATACCTTTGTAATTTTTAGTGACTCCCTTAGTGCTCTTCAGAGTATTCAGTCTCTTCCCGCTGTTAACCCCTTAGTGCTGGAGATTCAAGAATGGTTGTTCCGCATCGCTACTAAATTGAAGTCCCTGTCTTTCTGTTGGGTCCCGAGTCATGTTGGTGTGCCTGGCAATGAGCGGGTTGATTTTTTCGCCCGCTCTGCTATTACCTCTCACCGACTCGTGCCACGACGTATTCCTGCATCTGATTACTTCCCTCGTGTTACTCAATTACTACGTCAGCGCTGGCAGGACGAATGGACCTCCATGAGGGTGTCTGATGTCAAACTGCGTTCTGTCAAACCTTCCGTCCTCCCTTGGAAGTCTTCCTCTCATCGCAATCGTCGATGGGAGACCGCTCTAGCCCGTCTTCGGCTCGGCCACACCAGGCTCACGCATGGTCATTTGATGTCCTGTGATGTCCCCACGCTCTGTCCTTGCTGCCATATTCCAGTGTCTGTCCAGCATCTCCTGATCGACTGTCCGCGTTTCTCCAATGCCCGACGGCAGGCATTCCCCTTCATATCCTCCCTTAATCGCCCCCTTGTCTTAGCCGATTTGCTCGGAGAGTCCCCCACTTTCTCCCTCCCACATCTTATGCGGTTTCTCCTCCATACCCGTCTCCTTCAGCTTCTTTAATTAGTGTTTCCTAGTCTTCTTCTCCTCTACTCCGTCGTGCGCCCTGCCCCACAACACCTCCGATGTTTGTTTTTTTTTTCCACAAAGTTTCTTTTGGTGCCACATAGTCTTTTTAGGCTTGGTGCGAATCCCTATTTTAATAATAATATAGTACCGGGTGGCAAACGAGGCCATGCTGTATCCCGAGTTTTCAGTGATCGTCTGCCAAGGTGAAGTTACGCTTTATAGTTCCCATCATAGGCTAACACGAGGTGATTAAATGTTCAAACTACGTAAATACATGCACGTTTTCCTGTATTCCGTGCATTTGAATTAATGTTATTAATTGTTATTAGGAAGGGACAATATAAAGATTATGCCCCCTCAGCTTATTTTATCAGACGGCAAACGGTAATGCCCAATACAGTTTATTAAATCCAGGAAACTGACCAAATTTTCTTGACTAGGCCTATTGTCATCTAGTTTTCATAAAATAAATGTGATTGTAGGCTAATTAGTAACACCCATCGGAAATATCGGAATATATCTAGTTTTACACCGGTCGAAACCATCTAGGCCTAGCCTAAGCCTAGCCTATATATTATTTAGACAAATATGTTAGATAGGTCATGTACTTAATTTCCATATGTCCACTCTGTCTGAAATAAATAATAAAAAAATCCCTAAATCTCTAAAACAAAATATATACTGGGAACGTGAGCTGGGTTTAGACCGTCGCGCAACCATAGACAGGGAACGTGAACTGGGTTTAGACCGTTGGTGAGCCAGGTTAGGTCAGGATGGGGTTCATAAACAAAAACAAAATCTTAAACTAAAAAACCAGGCATAAAATAAAAAAATAATTTAAAAATCGTCCCCGGTGTAAAACGGGGATAGGCTATTAACCGAAATATCTTTGGTAGGATATTGCCGACTTTTAGGTACGATCGTGATTTAAGTTTTTTTCTTTCTTTTGTAGGCCTAATCTTCAGAATGTGCAACACTACCCAGTTGTATTTTATTGGGAGCCCTACAGCCAAGACGTAACATCGTGGACACCCCATACATACCAAGATAAGCTAACAGGTCCGATCAGATTAAGGTAGTGCATTTGTGAGTTTCGTTCTATTAGGAAGATGGAGCTGTAGGCATCGATGTTTAGCAGAATTACCGGTATAGCCTAAATGTAAGACTCCGAACAGCCTTTTACTAGTTATTTTTTGGGATGGATGTAGTTACCGGGTGTACCACTACCGACATAAATCATCTATAAATACTTATAAATCTATAATACTAGATTAGGTTGTTTGGTTAGGGTAATGTATTTTTGTATCCAAAGGCAGTCAAAATAGACCGGAACATGATGGTGAGCGTCCACGTAGTGTAAACAAGACGGGCAAAAACAAACAAATAAGGCTATAATTTAGTTACCCGGTAACTAAATTCTTGCCTTATTTATTTATTAGATACAGTAGGCTACAGTGTTGTCTTGGTTCAACTAGCGGAGTTCTGGGGGCGGCAGCCCCCACCCATAATACTAGGATAGGTTGGGTAAGGTTGTTAGGTTAAGGTTAAAATGGCTGTCCGGGGTCTTGTCTACAGCTCCAACTACCTTAAGCTGGAGTCACGAGCCGTTTTTAGATAAATTTTTATGGGCAATTATGGTCTGGCAGCTTCAAAAACTACACTTTATCAGAATTCAGCCGCCTAACATAATCTACCTTCACTCCTTCAGTTTAGTTACCGATATCAATGCAAAAAGTCCCTAAATATAACGAGAAAAAACTTGCTCATCCAAAATTGACTGAAAAATCGCTCTTGTGACCGCGGCTTTATAGACAAACTCACGTGTGGTTGATAGAGGGATAAGCAGTTTAGGGTGTCAAACTAAAGTAGTGAATCCAGTAAAATCCCTTTGTCTTTTTGTATTGCTAAACTTATTTTTTTAATTCAATTTTACTTTAGAGGGTATAACATAGCCCCAAACCATGCTATTTTACGTGATTTTTCTGTATTCCTTCTCATATTAGTCTTCACTTGTTCCGGTTTGACACTCTGAGCAGTTACCTCTTCAAATTTTCGGAGGGTTGAGAGGAGAGTTTAATAGAAGTGGCTTTGTGAGTGTTATTAGTCTGCAACTTAATCAACTCAAAACAAGAAAAAAAATCAATATCTATGCTTAAGCAGGGGTCTGGGGGCGCAGCCCCCAGGTTATGTTGTTAGGATATGGTAATGACAAAATATGGTTTTCGGAGGCATGTTTTAATATTGCTAAATAATGGGTAAAAATGCATTTGCAGAAGGAAGAAAACTTTAAAACCAATAATCAATGAAGGAACTGATGATAAAAAGGATAATTCATAAAACACAAATGACCTAACATACATATTGACCAAAAAACATTAAACATGGCTAGTACCCTGCATATTTAAGTTTATATTTCCTTTGCCAAACGTATTTGTAATTGCCCGGGATGAGAGCTATTTTTCAGATTTCTATTTCACACCTAAATGTTTTCGAACTAAATTTTGAACATTATGGAAATTAGTTGTTAGTCATACAGGAACAGGAAAGATGGTATTTTTTTCTGGTCCCCTTTTGCTTCCCGTTTCTCCCCAATAGTTTTTGAGAAGTTTCCTGAATTAGCTTAGTTGTGCTATTTTAAGACCCGTTGTGCCATTTAGAAGTCTACTTTTATTCTGACGAGCAATAGATCCTGTAGCTTTAGGAGGAAGCGGCCTTCGGCTGGGACAAAATTTGCAAATTTATCTTGAAAGCTACACATCTAGAATTAACTAGTAAATTAATAAATCTACCAAAAAATAACCTACCGAGGGTTCCATATCCACTCCCTGATCAGGTCAACCCCACATTCCAACTCGCTGTATACTACTAACCTGGGTATCCTAACCTATAAAACTGGTCATAACTTTATTTTGTATACTAGTGGGTTGTATACTAACCTTTGGTATCCTAACCTATATACAACCAATCGTAACTTTTATATTTTATACTAACTTGGGTATTCTAACCTAGATAAAACTGGTCATAACTTTATCTTGCATAGTTGTGGGTTGTAGGATTATACTAACATGGGTATCCTAACTTCTACAAACTGTCATAACTATCTTTTAGTCGTGGGCTGTATACTGTATTAACCTGGGTATCCTAACCTATACAACCGGTCATAACTTACTATTGTAGGCTATAGTCGTGGGTTGTATTCTAACATGGGTTTCATAACTTTATCTTGTATAGTCGTGGGTATAACATGGGTATCCTAACTTATCATGACTATCTTTTATAGTCGTGGGTTGTATACTAACCTGGGTATCCTAACTTATATAACCGGTCATAACTTTTATCTTGTATAGTCGCGGGTTGTAGTCTAACATGGGTATCTTAATCTATACAACCGGTCATAACTTTATCTTTTATAGTTGTGGGTGTAACCTGGGTATCCTAACTTATATAACTGGTCATAACTTTATCTTGTCTAGTCGTGGGTTTTATACTAACGTGGGTATCCTAACTTATACAGGTTGATTATAAGGTAAAGAAAATAGTCTAATGGTAATTAAAATATAAAAATTATGGTGTTGAAGGGGTTAACTTATCACTAATCAAACCTAACTAAACTTTAACAAGGGTTTGATTTGACCAAGAATAACTTAGTGTAGGTTTTCATGTAGTTATTACTTCCTCTATGGAATGTACTCTCAATTTCATATGGGAGGGGAAATAAAAAATTACGCAATTATGAATATAGCACTTGTCCGCAATTGTAAGGTCCCCTGAATATGTTAAGAGCAAAGTACTTGCACATGTGAGACTTTTCCAGACAGTACATGGGTTTTCCCTACTGTTTTTAATGTGATTCATGCCATTTATCACAAATTGTGGAAGGAGTTGTTACCGGGCGTACGTCGTGTAAACACGCAAGTTGAAGTCAAAGAAGCAGGAGTGTGGGGGCGGTAGCCCCCACCCACTAATACTAGGATAGGATAGGTAAGGTAGTTAGGTTAGGCTAATGTGTTTTCAAAGGGGTATAGGTTAAACACCCGATAACACAACTCTTGCCAAAATTGTTGTGGAAATTTTCCTTTTTGGCAAAACAACATTACTCAAACAAATTCCTTAAATAGGTAGTAACTTAATCACCTAACCTGGTGCAGTATGGTCTTTGCATTGATTTAAAGGATGACAAAATGCCAACAATACGGTGGTAAAGAACTTTACAAAGGAAGCAGCCCTGGACAGGGCTGCCTGGAAAGCCTCCATTTAGGACGCGGGACAGTAACATTGTGGACGAAACTCTTAACTAATATTATTGTAACCTGCCTTTTGTCTCTTACTCATATTACAGGAATTATGTATGGGTCATAAAGATTGTACAGTATATATATTTTGGAGAAGATCTCTCTCGCGCATGTGGAAATCTGATATAAATCACTGATATGTTAATATACCGGTACATAAACTTTAACCCTTGGGATCCGGGAGGCCTGATAAGAGGCAAAACTTATTTTGGTTAGGGGGCCTGATGTGCTCCCACTCACTCTAATTAGTCTCCACAGGTTTAAGAGGCCTGTAAATTGCTTTAAATTGCCAGAATGTTCTGAACGGTTCCCGCAGCCAAAGGGTTAATGATTAAATACATATTAAATTCATAGCTCTGACCGAAGAAACTAGTAAACTTGGAGAAAAATAAATGTGCTGTATATACTGAGGCACATGCCCCATTTCTGGGAGTGGCCGACTTGAGACAAGAGCCCAAACAGAAACGAACCTTAAAGGGTTAAAGTTCTCAGGGTTCGGGACCACTTACGCGTTCACTCGCCCCTTACTGTTGCAATGAGCAGGAGAATTTTAAAAGGGGAGGATTCCTAGACCCCTGCACCCAGAAGGAAAAGTAAGACAGTAAAAGACCGCAAATTACATGGTGAAAAGAATTAATGCATAAATGTTGTCCACAAATGGCGGTGGTATGGAGTTGGAGCCAGACTGAGGATTTTTTTTTTTTTTTTTTTTTCTCTCCACCCCGGGACTGTAGGCTATTTAGTAGCCTGTGACTTGCAAGGCCCTGAGAATATCGATTGAAGCTTCGAGATGTTGGGTGCTTCGTCGCTCTATATTGTCATTTAATCACTGTTTCTGTAAATATTTAATTATGTTTTGAGTTCTTAATCTTTAAACTTTAAATTTTAGTATTCCAGGATGAACAGCTTGGTTGTAATATATGTAATATTATGTGAAATTACCATTTTATTAACTGCCATAAGTTTGTGATATTTGAGATATTGTTTAAACAATAACAATTAAACCTGATAAAAGTACTTTAACTAAATACTTAGTCAAAATAATTAATGAATAAATGTTGTCCACAGGTGGATGTGGCGGGTGCCCAACCCCGAAAGGGGTTGAAATAGGGGAGCTATCCCCCCGCCAAAGGCGGCTTTCTAGGGCCTTTCCTAGCTGATGCTGAGGATTGGGTTCTAGTTATGTGGTGATGGGCTGGTCTATCAGAGTGAGAGCTGAGCAATCTCTGCCATACCCATAGCTTACTCTGACTGTTCCTTTAACTTATATATTTTCTAGATCTCCAGTGACTGCGTCTCTTCCGTGGATTGACCTCCCAATCTACCAAGATTGGAAGCCAAAGAGTCACATTTTTCCCTTGCCCCTCAACTTTCTCTTCATAATTGCTGAGGGGCACAGGGCCCTGGGTGGGGCTTTGGTTTCCCGGGCATTTCCGCACCCTCCTCAGCTCCCCGCCATGGAGTGGCTGTGGTCACCCAGGCTTTATTGTGGTCGGCGGGGAGGGTTCTGTGGGGGCACTCGGTTATGGCCTTTGAATTGCTCGGGGCCTTGGGGCTGTTCGGCCAGGCAGCTTGGGGAACGGGAACAACAACAATAGGTGGATGTCCTGGAGTTGGAAACAGACTGGGAATGACACACCTCCGTACCTTACTACAGTATACACGCCCCTTACAAATAAAGATAAGTACTGTAATTGTATATATATTTACCTAATTGTAGTTTACAGGAGTTGAGCTAAGCTAGTATTGTCCAGTCTGTTTACTTTCATCCATTTTTTTGCTTTAAAATATGGATGTTCCTGCCCCTACTACCACCTCTTTCAGAGTATTCCATGCAGAAAAAAAACATCCCCGTTACGCATTTTGGCTCTAACGTCCCTTGACTTTGGCCTTGTCACACTTTCAACTCTGGGGAGTCACTCGACACCGGCAGTTCTACATTGTCTCCCTCACTCGCATAGAAAAAAAAAAAAATATCGAATCCGTCCCGAGAAGAGGACCAAGGTAGAAATAATGTAATGGTTGCCTCGTCCTATGGAAACTTATACAGGCGGTTCATTTGTGGCCATCCACTCGGGCATTAAGGCGGTCTGGCTGGCTTTTTCTGGACCCCCTTCTCCATGTTTAGCCCTGTTAGTTTTGAAATTTTATAACATTTGGCAATTTTAACATCTTTAACCCAGTTTCTTTGGCAATATTCGGACCCTTCATGCAATTGAGGTAAATTTTGTATATAATTCATATTTTGTCATGCCCCAGTCAGGGTTCGAACCCAGGCCAGTGGTGCAGCACTGCAACACCCAAACCACTAGACCACCGAGGAGTTTAAAAGTAGTGGCTTAATTTGGAATTATATCTCGTCCACCACCACCCGCTCAGACTAGTGATTCCCATTAAATTTAAATTCATACATTTTTTGGTAGAATGGATATCCCGACCGAACGGCGATTCCTCCTAATACTACAGGCTTGCTATCGGTCGGCAGGAAAAAAATGACACCTTAATGGCGTAAAAGGCCCTAATATTGACCAAAAAAAAGTTTACAGTTCATAAAATCGCTAAACCAGTTGGCATAGACCGAAGATTTCTAAACTAATGGGGCTAACCCTGAGGGAGATGGGGACCCAGAAAAAACAGCCATCCCTAAGCATTAAGGTGAGCTGGCTGGCTTTTTCTGGACCCCCTTCTCCTTCATGTTTAACCCCATTAGTTCTGAAATTTTATAACATTTGGCAATTTTAAAATCTGTAACCCAGTTTCTTTGGCAATATTCGGACCTTTCATGCAATTGAGGTAATTTTTTTATACAATTAATATTTTATCATGCCCCGAACCCAGGCCAGTAGTGCAGCACTCAAACACCCAAACCACTAGGCCACCGAGGAGGTTAAAAAAAGTAGCTTCATTTGGTATTGCTGTACTGTATATCCCATCCACCACCACCCGCTCAGATTTGCGATTCCCATTAAAGTTAAATTTATACATTTTTTGGTAGAATAGATATCCTGACTGAAAGGAGATTATTTTTAAAACTACACCGCTCTGTCGGCAGGAAAAAATTACACCTTAATGGCGTGAAAGGTCCTAATATTGACAAACAAAAGTTTTAAAGTTATTAAAATCGCTAAACTAGTTGGCTTAGACCGAAGATTTCTAAACTAATGGGGCTAAACATGAGGGAGACGGGGGCCCAGAAAAAAACAACCATCCCCCCTTTAGCATTTTAGATACTGTAAATAAGCATCTTAATTATATACATAGTACCTGTTCTGTGGAATGTATATAATCATTGGTAGAGTTGGTTTATTAAGTTAATGTTATCCAACATAAAGTCCTTGGAGTGCCACAGTATTCGTTGATTTCATTGAGTAAGTAAAGTTGGTTAATGAAAAAATATGAATTCTAATCTTAAACGAAATTCATGGTACAAAACATTTGATATCTTTATTTATATATTTTTACCTAATCTTCTGTACAGTAACTTCTTTGTAGTTGTATTATTATATATAATTGATTATTAATGACAAAGTAATAAGTATTTATCTAAAAAAAAAATGGTTTAAATGTTATATTGCTATATTTTGCTTAAGTGTTATTTCCACAGCGATTTTGAAAAGTTATTTTGCTTTTAATTGCTGTCCCAGTTTTGGTTTGTTTATTTTTCAAATTAGTTTGCCAACCTCAATACCAATGAAACAATATTATAAGGTTTGCAGTTGTCCCATGCCAATGCCACATCAACGAGCTTTCACGTTTTGGGATATTGTATAGATTGGGCCATTTATTTGCTATCTAGCAGACTTTACTTAGTAACCCTGCATTAAAGTGTGGGTTTGAATAGGTACCTTTTTATATTCTATTACTGGTACAAATGTTAGTTTGCTCCCTAGACCTCTAAAGTTTATAAAAAATGCCCCCTAGTCCCCCCATCAAAATCTATTTTGAAAGATTGTAATTTTCTAATTTGATGCATTTCAAAACTTATTGAATGTACTGTATATAAAAATTACTTTAATTGATTAAAAATGTATTTCATACAGTATATGCAGCATTTTAAGTTCAATCTTCTGAGAATTTGAATGAATAATCATAAATAAACTGTCTTAACCCGGCAAGCGCGATAGGCCTCACGGAAGGCTTCCTATAGGGAACGCGATAGGCCTCACGGAAGCAAGACCATAAAAAAAGCTTTCCAAAAAAAAAAAGGGCCTATCAAAACAAAGGAATTTGTCTCTAGGTGAGATAATTCCCCTCCAGTACTCATCCATGTAAATCTCACCCACCCCCCTCCCCTCCTTCCCCACCTTATTCCCCCCTCCCTCCCCTCCTCAATTATCACCTATTTTCCCTCTTATTATCATCATTTATCGGTTATTTTTCTCTCCCGCGATAATGTAGCACAAGTGGGTTGCAGAAAAGATAGTTATGTAACACCCAGACACCGGCCCACACCGCCCCGCTCGTCTCAGTTACCTCACAGACAGCGAGAGAGGAGGGTTGACTGTGGCTCTCTCTCGCCTGAGATTATGACCGGGTGGCCAATATCTTCGTTTTTCACCACCCAAATGCTTTTCCCACTTATTTTAGCACTCATGAAGGTTCATATATACATCATATATGTAAAATAAAAGCATACCGAAAACAAATAATGCTCTATATTGTAAATATAACGAATTCTGTCAGAATCCAAGGCTAGAAATGCACAAATAACTACCCTAGCCCCTAGGTCTATTTAGCGCTTGTCAGGTTAATGACCAACCCTGACCATAGGCATTTTCCTCACCAGACTGCTGACGAGGTTGGCTGCGGATGTCGGGGGCATTGGCCCAGGGGCTGATTTCCCTCGCCCGCTCATCGTCCTGGGCCCAAGCACCTGGAGCAGCTTTGGTCTACCGTACTCGGACTGTTCGGGCAGTCTGGGAAACTACAACAAGAACACGAACCAGCCAGACCACAACCCTTCATGAAAGCTAAGTACTCTGTAGTCGTACAGAAAGTTATTGTATACTGTATTTTAACCCTGGAGGATACAAGCCTTTGCTTTCTGTGGCAGACTACAGAAACCATATTTCCCAAGTAATGATTATCATAACTGCTTCGTATTAGATGGTACTTTGCAATAAAATGAGCCTTAAAATTAACTTTATTATATACAGTTTATAAATTGGCCTGCAATAATGATGTACGAAGCGTTTAGTGTTCCACTAAAATTTACTAAATTATAGTAACTTTTACAGAATTTTAGCTTTCAAAATAATACAATTTCCAGTCATTTTGTTAAAAATATACTTTGGCATTTTTTTGTTATATGAAGTATTTTGTATATACTCAGGCACCCCCATTGCTGGGGGTGGCCGACAAGAGACAGAGCCTGAACAGAAACATTTAAAGTTGCTATTCTCAGTCCGGGACCACTTCCGCGTTCCCTCGCACCTTTGTCTCGTCTAGTAGGATTCTTAGATCCCTGCCCCTTAAGTTTTGGCTATAATATATCTTGCAATAATGAGAAGCGTTGTTTGGGAAGGAGTTATGTTCCTAGGGTTGTTCTCGGGCAGCATGATATGTTGGGGCTGTTGGATATATCTTTGAACAGAATAGTTAGAACGATTGTACTATACCTTAACCCTGTGAGGATAATTTTTAGTTTAGTTTCTTCTGGATATGATTAGTCTATTTTACTTTTAACGGTCTTGTGGTGGATTATGTTAATTTATATCAATTTTCCTTTATAGTTATTTCCAGTGATTTTGATTAGTTTTATAGAGTTTATCTTGTCACAGTTTTGGTTTGTTTCTTGAAATTTTAAATTATAATGAATGTAATGGTTAGTGCACAGAATTTTGGTGTGATTATCCTAGGTTCGAATCCTTGGAGTACCACATGTATTAAACGGTTTCACTGATTTTGTTAATTAGGTTTATTTTAAAGCTAATTGGTGGGTTGGTGATATGAATTCAGGTTAGGGTAAACTTGTGGAAGCTAAAAAGTTCATAGAAATAGATTTGAACTTTGATTCCCAGACATCCTTCCTAAATTGAATATAATAGTCTAATGATAAAGAATAGTGTAACCATTTGTTTGATCATTGTTAAAGTGTAATTAGTGTTTAAAAATGTCTATGATAACCCAGGTTCAAATCCTGGTGGATCACATATATGCTTTCATTAATTTAATTGGAAGAGTTTGGTGTTGGTGTAAAATTAATAAAAAATAGAATACAGTATCACTTCAACTCCCAGGTCAACCCCAGCTCCTAACCTAACTCAAACTAACAAACTAACCTTCCTAACTTAACCACAAATGCACATAAACGGACTAATCCACTTCTGTACGGTAAAAATCATTAGTTCAACAATAAACTTGCTCATGAATGGATTCTAATAGCTTTTGACTAAGCTAGTACTCTTTTTAATCATGGTATTGATTTAATGCAACTCTGAATTTTGCACACATGGTAGATACCTGTGAACTATTGATTTTGGCTGGATAAAGTACACTAAACCTGGACAAGGGAAGAGTTGACCGGAAGTGTAATTGCTCCTAAAGAGTCATTACCCTAAGGAATTATATAATATTGGACTAAAAATGTTTTATGTATATACACTCAGTGTAACTTGATGCATTTATGCAGAATATAATTCAATCTTGTCAATCTTTCTGAAGGCTTGTGTAGTGATTAATCCCTTCAGACTCATATGACGCAGAGGTTGCCAGATTAGCAATAAGAAAGTTCTCTCACTCTCATAATTAACTCTCCAAAATTAGTTTTCTGCCCACAGCTAACTCAAAGACAACTGCAGAGGTTGAAGTAACTAAACTAAAGGTTTCTAAATACCCCTGATGGTAACAAAGGCTTTAAAGTATCCCTAATCGGCTCAAAATCGCATCATATATCGGAGAGAGTTAAAACTATTATATAATGGTTAGACCCCGAGTAACTCTAAAACAGTCCCCGCACATCATGCTACCCGCGAACAGCCCTCTTGACAGATCTCTCGCACTTAAGGCGGCCCTTGACAGGGCCGCCTAGAAAGCAGCCATTTAAGACTTGAAACTGTAACCACATTCCCTGCGGAAAAAATGCTTTAAACTGTTATGTACTGTATATGTATTTACAAAGATTAGTCATGAATTACAAATGCAAAATCCACTTTTTTCTGTTGACCAACCCTGACGGAACCCATTTCCTTAACGGGTGGTGCGGCCTACACTAACCAACCAGACCGCACTGATGATCCTCTCCCCTGCTGCCCTCTCGGATGGATCTCTGCCAAGGAGTCAAACTGAAGCGGAGTAGTTTCTTTTTGTCTCTTATTGTGTATACAAAGATAACATTTTGGTTTATAGTTAAATTTATTTAGGTGATTTGACCAAAACAATACTATTTCATGATCATTTTTTTGTAATTTTTGTCATACTCATTCTTCATACAAAATTGCTCCGGTTTGACACCCTGATCTCTTTTCACCCTGGTTCCTTCCGGCCTGAGCATCTGGAGCGGCTTTGGTCTACCGGATTTGGGGCCAAGCATCTGTAGCGGCTTTGGTTTACCGGACTTGGACTGTTTGGGGAACTAGAACAATTGGACCACACTCCTTCATCAAAGATGAGTAGACCTTTAGTACGGTGGCGCTAATAAATAATGTCCCAGCTGTCATAAAGTTTGGCTTGCTCTGTGCTGCATGAATGTCATGTCCTTCAGGGGAGGTTTTTATACATTTGTTAATCAATATATTTTTAGTTTCCTCAAGACCTCAATCGAGCTTAGAAAAAATCAGACCCCTCTTAGATATATTGTTACGATCCAGGTTCTCAAAGACACAGGGCTCTTCAACATTGGACTAGATAATGGCAAAACGCAACAACGGTAACACTAGATCCAACCCCTGCCTTAAACACTGGAAAACAAAACCCCATTACCGCCCTGAGTCGTGCCTGGACAACGAGGTATCCTATGACTCGGTAACTGGTGCACACACACTAGGCTGACGCTCAATGAAACAGCCTATTCTCAAACAGTAAAAGATTACTCGATTATGTTAAACAAAGAAAAGATAGTTAACGTGATTAATTAACGTTACGGTAGATGCTCAAATAACTGGCACTCATGTATTAAAGAAAGTGCAATGCTAGTCCTGCAACACCAACTGGAAACTTCTGAAATAAGTCTGATGCTGGGAAGATGTTCGTATAGAATCTTGAACAATTATAATGCAGAATACGGGTCACAATAAATGCTAGGACATATCGTAATAATAGGCAGGCGAATAATAAAGACTGCGCAAAGGTTGTCTGCTCGACAACTAAAGAAATGCTTAGTGACACAACGCAACAGCCTACTAGGGTTGTGCAACTCAACAACAACCTCGGCTCAAAAGTGCAGTGAATAATAATGTTGCATACATATAATAATGGGGGCTTATCTCTAACCAGTGTCTGCTCAGTTAATAAAGTCTAGCTGGGGTATCAAGGCAGGGCAACAATGGGTGAGCATGCGGCTCGTAGCCTAACGTTGTCCGAAGGTGGTATAATGAAGATTACGTTATATGACGGGGATGCTCTCTTGATAAATCTAGGTCTCTAGTACCTAGCTCTATCCTGGCGATCCCTCAGAAGTCAACACAAAGAGGCAGCACTATGTTGTGAGGGATAGGCTATGGCCCTCTCACACCACAGCGCTGTGCTCGCAAAGTAAACCCACCCGAAGATAACTTAGGCTCCCACAGTACCTGTCGATGTCGTGCAGGGCTTAGCTAACACTGCACACATCGGAGACAACGACACCGTAACCTTACCCCCAGTCTAGCTTTAGATAACCAAGCAGAATCATTCAACACCTTGCCAGGGAGACATACCGGTCTACAACCTTCCCGAGAGAGGACACATACGGAAAAATCCGTCTCTCTCTAACCTCAATAAAGCATAATACCTCCTTAACCTAATACATGGAAATATCTGAGAGCTTCGCGTACAATACGACTGGTCGACGGTGAACGTCTATGCTGAAACCAGAAGGGATGTTGAGTTTAATAAAGATTAGAGAATGAGAAAGGAGAAGTCGAGAGAGAGAAATAGTATGCAAAGTGGCGAGTATGGGGGACAGAATTGCAAAGGATGTAGGCGATACGCGTGTCAGACAAGCTCTGAGCTGGTAAAGAACACGAGGCCGCGATGGGAAGGGACTAGTTGACCACCCGGCCGCCAACGCCGTCAGCGCCCAAGCGAGCCGCGTCATAGCTCACCCCGCTGCCAGGTGTACTCACTCACCCTCTCTCGCTCGCCTCCCACACAAGCAACATTTATATTATAGCGAATATAAAATATAAGGCGCGGTCACAGACCAAAACAAAGACCATTTCTAGACTGTCTGTGGCAACACGACACTAATTACATAAAGCAGATCATTCTAGGACAACTGTAGCCCATCCCCCCATCCTGGCGAGCGCTAGCGAGCTGCAATGCCCCACGCAACCATTCTGCTAACGCCGGGAGGCGTCACAATATAGTTTTAAATATTTCGGTAGAAGAATGTCCTGGCCGAAGGCCACCTCCTAAAATACAGGCTCGCTATTGCTTGCCAGGAAAAAATACACATACGGCAGTCGTAAAATTGCCGAAGTAATGGGGCGAATGTCTTTAATCAAAACTATGTATGCATTTATTATGTTAACTGTTGGTGGTGTAATGGTTTAGATGCTTATGTTCTGGGTGTGGTGTCCTGAGTTTGAATCCCGGGAAGACCATATGCTTTCATTATGTCAATATATCCATTTAGATTGATATTCAGATCAAATAGACTAGCCTTGATGTGTAATAGTTAGTGTTTAAAATCTGTATGTGGTAACCCAGGTTCGAATCCCGGTGAATCACATGCATGTGTTCATTAGTTTCATTGAGAAGTTTGGTGTTCGAGTGAAAAATAAAATTTAATATACAGTATGTAAATTTATTAATATACAGTATATATAGCAGATTTTGTTTGAACATACAGTAATTGTAAATTGGATTGTGTTCTTTTATTTATAAACTATTTTACTTAATTAAGCGTTGTTTCCACATTGCAATTTTGATTAGTTTTGTATTTTTACTGTTCGTATAAGTTTTGGTTTGTTTATTTTGAAAGTTTTACATAATTAATGTATTTGCATACACTCTAAAGAGCTCATGAGTAGCTATGCCTTCTAATTATTAGATCAATTTATTAGGCTACCATCAATTCCAACCTCGGTCAGTTTAATCCCAGCTAACCTAACACATAAGTAACATACCTAAGCTAACTATAATCTAACTTCTTTAGTCTATCCCATCTAATCTATCTTACGGTATCTAATCTGTTTCTAATCTAACTTACGGGATCTAATCTAACTTAGGGTATTTAATCTAACTTTTAATCTAACGTAACTTATCTATCCTAACTTATCTAATCTAACCCTAGTGTACAGTCAAAATAAATTGGCTCATAAACATAAATGATTGGTTTTCCTTGCCAGAGAAATTTCAAATAGCTTCGGACTAGTACAATTTAGTAAAATTTTGATAGCTTATGTTGCAATATAAAGTTAATGCCTATTTTAAAGTTTATCAATCTGCCTTTAGAATACTATTTTATTTAGAGGAATTAATTTGCTAAAGAGTTCTTTCCAAAGGTGATTTTTATTAAGTTCTTTAGTCTTGATAACGTAATGTATAAATGCGCGGAATATCGGTGAGAGTATCCTTGGTTCCAGTCCTTTGAGTGCCACACGTATTTGTTGATTTCATTGAGTTTAGAAGTAAAGTTGGTTGGATAAAAACAAATATTAATTTATATTGGTGTTCTCTTTTTGCATATTTTGAAAGTTTTAAAATATATTTTTCACAATTTATGGCTACTAAAGAACGGATTCTTTTGGCTGTACCAACTGTTCTTTAACTAATCTTGGGCTGAATTGACCGAAATTTAAATTGATACAGCTCGTCTTTATCATAAATAGTTTTATAGTTTGTCCAAAGGTATCCTAGTCTGCCCACGTTTATGATTTAATAGTTTCTATAAGAATTTGATTTAGCTAAAGCCCTCGCTTGTGAAGATCATGAAAATAGTATTAAATAAGGGATTTTGCTAAAGCATTTTTTTCCACATAGCGATTTTGATTAGTTGTTTTGCCTTTATATGGTCTTTGTCAAAGTTTTAGATATTTTGCAAGTTTTACAAATTAATAACTCCCTCATTCAGATGTATTTTTTTTAATTTACTGTACTATTTGTACTAGTAGATTTAAAGGTTATTTACATTTTTTGAATTAATATACAGTACTTGAAATTTGTGGCGGAGATTTGAACTTAGAAGTTATAAATGCAGTTTTATTTGTTCTTTTATTTATATATTATTTTACTTAACCTGTTAAGCGCTAAATAGCCCTAGGAGCTAGGGTAGTTATTTGTGTATTTCTAGCCTTGGATTCTGACAGAATTCGTTATATTTACAATATAGACCATTATTTGTTTTCGGTATGCTTTTATTTTACATATATGATGTATATATGAACCTTCAAGAGTGCTAAAATAAGTGGGAAAAGCATTTGGGTGGTGAAAACCGAAGATATTGGCCACCCGGTCGTAATGTCAGGCGAGAGAGAGCTGCAGTCAACCCTCCTCTCTCGCTGTCTGTGAGGTAACTGAGGGCGGCGGGGCGGTCTGGGCTGGTGTGTGTGTGGTACATATCGATCTTTTCTGCAACCCACTTGTGCTACATTATCGCGGGAGAGAAAAATAACCGATAAATGATGATAATAAGAGGGAAAATAGGTGATAATTGAGGAGGGGAGGGAGGGGGGAATAAGGTGGGGAAGGAGGGGAGGGGGGTGGGTGAGATTTACATGGATGAGTACTGGAGGGGAATTATCTCACCTAGAGACAAATTTTTTTTTTTTGATAGGCCCTTTTTTTTTTTTGGAAAGCTTTTTTTATGGTCCTGCTTCCGTGAGGCCTATCGCGTTCCCTATAGGAAGCCTTCCGTGAGGCCTATCGCGCTTGCCGGGTAAGGGTTTTTCCACATAGCGATTTTGATTAGTTATTTTGTGTTTTTACTGTGCTCCTATACGTTTTGGCTTGTTTATTTTGCAAGTTTTATATTATATATTGCTAAATAGTGTTTTCCACATTGTGATTTTGATAAGTTCTTTTGTATTTATATTGTCGTCCCTGTTTTGGTTATATATTTAGCAAGCTATAAATTATTTCATAAATTTTATTTTAGTAAGTGTTGTTTCCACATAGTTATTTTGATAAGTTAATTTGACTTTTTATTGTCTTTGTCCCAGTTTTGGTTATATATTTAGCAAGTTTTACATTATAATAGACACTAACCTAAAATCTCTTAAGTCACCAGATGGTGACTTACACTAACCAGCTGCCTTGTGTGGGCCAATCGGATTTCTGCTAGAGTTATCTTCTAATCCACCATAAAAGATAAGTCGTCCTACAGTATTAGTTTAGTTCCCTTAACCCACTGAGCCCCAGCAAGTTATTAACCCGGGAACTGCTGGGAGACTCTTAAGAGTTCCCCCGGCAGACTGCGGGGAGAGACTTAAGAATGAGTGAAACAAAAAATCAACTTTTGACATCGAAAAAAAAAAAAAAAAACAAAAATTGGAACCTGGGCCATGCAAAATCTCAGTCCTTTACCTCCCCTCCTTCCCCACTTTCCTCCTCTCCTTCAGTTATCACCTATTTTCCCTGTTATTCCCTTATTCTGAGGTGTATTTTCGTGCTAACATTAGCGAGTTGCAAGCAGGGTGTTGTCATCACTGATGGCAAGCGAGTGTAAGAGAGAGAGAGAGAGAGAGTATCGATCGACCGTGTCTCAGTGGCCTTGGGGGAAATTGGCGGGAAAGCGGCTTGCCTCACCCATACATTATACAACTCGCGGGCTATATCTCCAATTTTGACCATCCAAACGCTGTTTTCACTCGTTTTATTGTTATTTCAGGTTAATACCTTTATAATCAACCCATAATAGGCACATATGGATAAGTATTAATGCTATTAATGGCACAATGAATATTTTAGTGACGGAAACACCTCAAATACGTCAGCACAGGGGGACGTTTCCAATTACCCCATGCGCACATGTTGGGTTAATAAATGTACCACCAGGGACCAGCAGGGTTTTTTTTCTTCCCAGAAACAATAGAGAACTGGTTAGGAATGAAGGAAAAACCACAAAAATACTATCAAAAAGGGGTCCTACGGAGCCCCCGAAAGTCTATTTTACAAGAGTAAAAAATTGAAGGCAATAACTCCCAAAAACCATGTTTTTGCACGCTCACGCGCATGCTGTTGGACTTTGAGAGTGTTCAGCCATCGACATGGTTGCGTGGTTACAAATGTTACATGGTTACAAATTTGAGCCCTCTAGGTGCCATAGGACCGGAGTAATTAACATTGACGACACGTCGTCGCTGGGGTTTAGCATTTCATACATTGCAGACATGTCGTCGCTGGGGTTCTGTGGGTTAAGAGTTTGTGTACACTCTGATGCTATAATATCTAGCCCACTCCTAAGAAGTCGTAGAGCCCTGAATTATATATATACATAAAGCGTTATTTCCATATAGTGATGTTGATAATATATTTTGTGTCATCCCTGTTTTAATCTTTATTTATATTGTGCTGTCAATCATTTCTTGTTGATGTTGTGGCGTCCGTTATAATTAATTTTGTTTATATTGTGCTGTCCCTGTTTTAATCTTTTATATTGTGCCGTCAGTTTTAATTTTGTTTATATTGCGCCGTCCCTGTAATCATTTTTGTTTATATTGTGCCGTCACTGTATTAATTTAATTTATATTGTGCCATCCCCGTTTGAATTTTGTTTATTGTGCAGTCGGTTTTAATTTCATAGTGCATTTTTTTTTTTTTTTTTGGTATTATGCCGTCCCCGTTTGAATTTAGTTTCTATTGTGCCGTCCCCGTTTTAATTTATTGTTTATTGGGCCGTCCCTGTTTTGGTTGTTTATTTTGCAAGTATTACATTATAATGGATACTAACCTAAAATTGTGATCAACAGATGGGGACTTCACTAACCAGCTGGGACTCAGGGATGTTTGGCCAGGCAGCCTAGGGAAGGAGAACAACAACCACCACCACAACTACAAACACAACCAGCTGGGACATAATCCACCTTAAAAAAATAGTCCTACAGTATTAGTTTCGTTCCCTTAAGGGGGTACTGCTTGTTTTTTTATCTATATGCATATATTTTGTTTCCTCGCTATATACTGTACAGTATGTAGGCTATATATTTTATATATTTTCTTTATGCAAATATAACTAGATTTTTTGGATAGAACTCTTCAATATAGTTTTGTAGTAGATATGGCCAAATATAATCTATATCTATCTATTGCCTGACGCCGTGATCCCCGAAGGGGTGGCCACGAACGAACTGCCCCCATGCACCTCTGTCCCCAGTCAGTCGACGCCCCTCCCCCAACCAGCACCGCCTTCATTCATGTAGTTCCTCACTCCATCCTTCCACCTCATATTCGGTCTACCTCTCCCCCTCTGTCCCTTGTGACGCATGTCGAGTATGAGCATGCTGTACAGAACGCCCAGTCAGGCCCCACCCTCGCTAGGATCGTCAGGGCAGGAACTTTGGCTGTAGTCTGTGTAGAGTTTCCTAACTCAGTTTATGTGAACCGTTGTACTATAAGTATTATCATTATGTATTTTGTTTTCTTCTAAGTCAACGAGTTCTATTTTATATCATTAGTTATAAGTATTGTGTGTGGGACTTATATACAATGATGAGAGAGAGAGTTATGTAACGACGGCCAGTGAGCGCGCCACGAGGTGTGTAGGCCTCACTCCCTCCTCCCTCCCCCCTTCCTCCCTCTCAGCGCGTGGGAAGTTCTTTGTCGATCCCAGATTGAGAGAGAATATGACGTCATGATTGCCAGTGGGCGGTCCTTAGTAGTTGGCGTTATGCTCACTAAAGGGCCGAGTATAAAAAGGGAGGTCCCGCCGCATTTTCCTCAGAACTCATCAGGCAAAGCGACTTCTCATATCCCTTGCAACTATCCATATTCTTCCGACTGATGTGAACTTTCTCTACTCTCTGAACAGCCTATCTTCTTCCCTTCTCGTCCCTGTTTAACCTCCATGACCCCTTTGGTGCAGATTTAGTCAGCCAAAGTATTATCACTTGAGTTCTCACGAGATAAGTGCCTGTTAGATAGCCTATTTTTGGAAGGGTTAACTAGAATAGGATTGATTGATGTTTGTTGCACTCGTATATGCATTTCCCTGTGTGCGATTATTCATGTTCCTGTTTTCTGCTGGTTTAGGCAATGCTAGACTGGGATAGGGTTTCTGAGTTGTGATTTCCTATGAGTACTAGGTTGCGGTTGAACCAGTACAATTGCAACGGAGACGTGGAACGCCTAGGTGGTCTTTCTGACTGTGTACCGTGGGAGTTTAGCACTGTGTTGCGAGTGAGGGCTTTTGCCTGTGCCACCCAACACTGTGCTATCTCATTTGCTTGACTTTGAGAGGATCGCCAGGAGAGAACCAGATACTAGTGATCTGGATCTCTCAAGAGAGCATCCCGTCAATTACCGTAATTTGGCCGCACAGTCTTAAGGACCTCGCTAGGCTACGAGCCGCTTGCTCAGCCATTGTCTCTTAACCTTAGATATCCCAGCTAGACTTTGCTCGACCAGCAGATACAGCATAGTATTGAAGCTTCTCCTTATGTATATTATTGTTTAAGCACTATTGATTTCATGTGTGGCACGCTTAGCTACTTCAGAGATTAGTGGCCCACGAGCACAATCTTAGTAGGCTATTGCCAGTGCATTGTCGGAGTACTTCTTCTTAATGTTTGCCATATCCTATTGCTTATTCTTATAATTCTTCTTATGTCAATTTAAAGTCTTTAATTACCAGTGAGTTATTCATTAAATTGCTGTTCAAAATCCGATACTTACTTCTTATGAGTATTCGAGAAGCATCTAACTTATCAGAAGATTCCTTGCTTGATGCTCGAGGACTATTGTTTAACGTAACGTAATAGTGCCGATCCGAAGTAGAGGGTGGAGGACTTCTTAAGTTCTTAGTTCAAGGGTGGATTACTTCGGCTTCGGCCAACACTATTCTTTAGTGTTGTAGTACTTTCTTCTTTGTTTGATTGTTGACCAGACTAGATAACTCCCGTCTTGTTATTAGTCTGTTGTGTGAAACGCTAGTACCGAGTTCTTGTATACCCCGTTATAGCAGATAGAACTCTGGAGGGTAGTGGCGTTTTTTGTTCGGCTGGCAGTACTCTGGGGTTGGGATCGTGTCTTTCCGTTGTGGCAGCGAGCCATACTCGAGTCCTGTGTAAGAGCCCTAGTGTACCCGAGTGCCCGGTCGTAACAAATGGCGACCTTGCTTAGGATTTTGTGAACAGTATAATTTTTTGCAGAGTTGTACAACATTTGTTTGTTCGTACTTTAGCGTACATATTGAAGAATATTTTTTTTTGTAAGGCAATTAGGAGAGCATTTAAGAGACTCCAGTTAATTTAGTAATTAGTGCTTGCATAAGGGAGTTTAACACTTTTGTCTCGAGAATTTTTTGGTGAACTTCAGTATGTCGGGCCCTAGTACTGACGAGGAGCGAGAGATGCTAAGTGAGGAGGTGCCGTTAGTAACTAGTGAGGAGGATGCTAGACTTTTTGTGAGTAAGCGGTACCACGTGACGGAGGAGAGGCTGACTGGGGTGAATGTTTATGGCTTGCACCTGATAGCCAAGGTTTTGGGTCTATCCAATGTAGGAGGGATGTCCAAGGGGGAGCTGATTTCCTGGGTGTTGCGTGGGCGACATGGGGTTTCGGAGGAGAGGGCGTTTGGGGGGGTTCCTCCCCAGATCCCCTCACTCGACTCCCACAGTGCCGTCCACTCAGTTGCCGGAGGTTAGCACTCTCCCACAGAGGGATGAGCATTGGAAGATTGGAGTGCCCTCGGGCGGTGCGTATGGTGGTTCCCCAGTTCTTGCCCCCCCTCCTTCAGTAGTGGCAGCTCCCTCTTCCGGCCTGTCTCCTGAGATGATATTTAAACTCGAGCTTGCTAAAATGGAGAATGAGTCTAGGAGGCATGAGAAGGAGATGGAGAATGAGGCTAGGAAGCAGGAGAATGAGACTGAGGTTAGGAAGCAGGAGAATGAGACTAGGAGGCATGAGATTGAGGTTAGGAGGCACGAGGCTGAGCTTAGGTACGACTCAGAGAAATATTGTGCTCAAATAGATTTAGATAAGACTCGTGCAGAGTCGACAGGGATTCGGATGGGCCGTGAGGGCCAAGTAAGAGAACAGTCCTTGTCCCACTTAGTCAAGTTGGTGCCGGAATTTAGTGAAACTGAAGTCACAGAATTTTTTAATCGTTTTGAGAAGAAGTGTAGGGAGCATAATTGGCCTGAAGAGAAGTGGGCAGCTCTGGTCTCCTCAAGACTTACGGGTAAGGGTCTGAAGGCTTATGATGCACTGCCTTTAGAGTCTTGCATTGACTACCCAGAATTGAAGAGAGCTGTCCTACGGGCATACGAGTTGCAACCAGAAACATATCGATTGAAGTTTCGGGGTGTTACAAAGACTAGGGAGGCGACCTTTCTTGAGCATGCCCGGGACTTAAAAGATGCACTTACAAACTGGACACGTTCTGAGAAAGCTGAGACGGCCGAACAGTTGACTGAGCTGTTTCTGCTCGAGCAGTTTTATAAGTGTACAGGTGCAGAAATGACTTTAACTATTAAAGAAAAGAATCCAAAAACTCTACAGGAGGCAGTTGAGATGGCTGACCTCCGGCTATCATTAATTCGTGGGTGCGGGTCTGCCCAGCGTAGTGAGGCAGGTAACAAGGGGCGTGACGCCCCACCCCCCCGAGTTAGTAATATATCTTATGCAAACAAGTACAAGAGTTATGATACCAAGACTGACCACAAGACTAGCACCGTCCCATTTAAGAAGGGGCCGGGCCCTTCCCAGTACCAAGGGAAGCCCAAAGGGGAGTTAGAGTGTTATCAATGTCATAAAAAGGGGCACTTTGCAAGAGTCTGTCCTAGCAAACCACCTACAGCAGCTGTGTCTTTGGCCTGCAACATTGGTGTGTCTCTGAAGCCTTCTGAGTTTGCCCGGGGCAGTTCGTCAGAGGCTGAGGCACAGCCAATGCAGAAGCACCTGGGAGGCTCGAACCCTGCTCAGGATGTTTTTTGCGACCATAGAGGACGGGGTTGCGTGATGTGGGCGGGGCGCAAGCATGGAGTAGAGGTCTTGCGTGATACAGGTGCTTCCCAGACTTTGATGAAAAACTTGACTGGCTACCCTATAAATGCGGCTCGGGTGGTGGTGGTGCAGGGTATTAATGCAACTCGGTCATACCCGCTGGTGCGGTTGGAGTTGGAGGTGGATGGTGTGGCACGTGAATTGGATGTTGGGATTGTGGAGAAACTGCCAGTGGAGGGCGTCGACCTTCTTCTCGGCAACGACTTTGCAATGCCCGCTTCTGAGGTTCTACCCTTAGTCGTTGCCGAGAGGCCGGCCGACGTGAGTAGGGAAGAGCGAGAGTGGGTCGAGCGGTGCCAGGCACAACCCATGGCGTGTGCTGTCACCCGAGCTCGGGCAGCTAAAGTGTCACAGCCTAGTCCTCCGTCTTCAGACCAGCAGAGGAACGATCAACAGGAGGAGGCTAAAGCTGGAGTTGGTTTTAAGAGTTTTGACTCGGCGGCTCTCCTGGGTGATTCAGTATTAGCACCATTACTTAGTTCTGGAGTAGCCCCTGGGCCTGTCATCGAGAGTGACGAGGCTGGGCATGACGAGTCTCCACGACAGCAACGTTATGAACATCGAGAGAGACAGAGGGAGCAGCTCAGTATCGGGGAGGGTCATGCATTGCTCCGGGAGCAGTTAGATCGCTTGGCACCCTCAGATATACGTCGGTTGCAGCTGGAGGACCCTGAGCTCCAAACGTGTGCTAATGGAGCTGTGGAGCTCGACGAGGACGGTGATGCACAGCCGGGAGATTTTTTTTATTTAGATGGCATCCTGTATCGGCGTTTTCAAGACCCGAACCGTAGCTGGAAGATGGGGTCCGGGGTAGTGGACCAGTTGATGGTGCCGCGGGAGTGCAGGGATAGCCTACTGAGTTTGGCGCATGACACACCGCTGG